>NW_019104502.1:1495586-1541017 GCF_001995035.1 Momordica charantia | reverse complement strand
AATGAGTTAGAATTAGAAGTTTGTTTGAATAGAAGTGGTGAGTTAACTTGTGGAAGTATTTGTTAACATAAATTTATTTGTTATTTATTTTTTCAGGTTAGTTCGATTTCTGTATCAAAAGCGTCTGAAAAGTTGATTATCTCTCGTGAAGAATTTGATGATATGAGACATTTTCATATGTTTAGGTTTTTTATTTGAGACTTCTTAGAATTTGTTTAATTTTTGTTTGTATGAAATTCTTGTATTTTTTGTAAAACTAAAATTTATTTAATATTATAAGTTTTATATTAAATTCAATGTATGACTTGTTGAAAAAAAAAATAAATAAATAAATAACCCTTGGGAGACGAAAACGAATTTGCAAAACCATACAAAGATTTCGAATTAATAATTTGAAAGAGGAGATTCCTTCACTACTCAACTATGCACATGCAGACAATTTTGGATTGGTTTGACAATGATTTTCAAAATTCTTTTAAAACTGCAGATTTGTTTACGGATAACTTTCATTACACCTAAATCTTAAAAACATCCAACATGATAATTTATTGACTTCATGGACGGTGATCAAGTTGAATATTTTTCAGTTGGGTAATTTGGATATTTCTTTTTGGTTGAGTTTGGAGAGTTTTTTGGTTGAATTGTTGGTTAAATTTGGATATTTTCATGATTGAGTTTAAACCATTCCCTGACTTGGTCCAATACTAGAGCTTAAATTTGAGGGAGAAAAGGAATAAAACATTAAAGTTAATTTATTCGTGAGCGTCTAGACCAGTTTATACATATTTCAATTCATAAGATATTATATTCTAGATGAGTAGTCATCATATTTCAACTAATCTCACTGAACAACTGTCTGATCCTATCATATTTGGTTGTCAAGAAAATTCTAGATAAGTAATCATCATAGGAACTCATTCCCTCTAAATTCTTTAGAATTTACTTCGGCACCCTTAAACCAATGGACCAATCTATAATAAAGTCGAAAATATTAAAGTAGCAAATAGCAAAGCCAGTAGCCACAAAAAGAATTTCAACAGATCCCATAATTGCATGAGGGTCAGATGATATGCTTGGATTAAATGGAAATTAACAAACCCATCTCCCAAGTTTATGGAGATCATGTAGCAGAGAAATGGAAAATGGAGCTGCAACAACATTATATTCTTTAAAAACTGATGGGGGACAGTACTCTCAAGAGTCAAGATCATAACCTCAGACTGAGAGTTCAATACTACAAAAACAGCCACAATACAAGCTTCCCCTTCTTCTAAATAAAACATATGGTATTTTAATCAAGTGCATAATTGATGACATTATATAGATATATATATATATATATATATATATATATATATATGTTACGATAATGTTGAAGTATATAAATATATATATAATATGGTGTGAGAATGAAGCTTACACGAGTTGGAGAGAGATGTGGTTGTTGAGTTGAAAGTAGTTTCTTGAGTCATATTGCTCGAAATTTGGGGCTCCTCCTTCTCCCATTGCAGTTGATGGGTTTTGGTTTTGTTGGTTTCTATCGCTCTCCGCTATCTGTATCCATACATTACCAATTTCCCATAAATATTTTTCATTGATGTTCCTTTTCTTCTTCTCCAAGCTGATTTTATTTATAAAAACTAAAAAAAGTTTAATATATGTTTTAGTCTACGATGTGGAAAGTTTTGATTCTCATCGAGATTTCTAAGAAATTGGTAAAATTTCAAGTTTTTCTTTATGACATTTTTTCTCTCCTAAATTTTAACCAATTCACTAAATTATTATGTAGCAAGTTTTCATTGGCTAATTTTAATATACAAAAATGGTTGCGGACGAAATTGAAAAAAATACGAAAGCATTAGGAACTTAAAAATTGAAACTTTTTGAGCAATTGAGTCTAAATTAAAAGTTTAGAGATTAAAATATATATTTAATCAGAAAAAAATAATAGGGGGAGACAAAAAGATAATTATAAGATGGTCTAAATTAAATATTTGATACTAGCTTGTACCAAATCAGATATAACTTATAAGTCATCGAACTATGACAATTTGTTTGTTTGGTGTTTTCAATTTGTTTGTTTTGTGTTTTCTATTTTCAAAAAACCATGCTAAATTTGATAATATTCTCTAATTTAGTAATATTCCATAAGCTTAAATGATAACAGCATGCACTAAATCTATTTTCGAAATCTAAAATTTGAAATTAAAGACTGGTTTTGTTTTGTTTTTCTTTTCTCTTTAAAATTAAGCTACTTATTTTTTGATTTATTCATTTGGCTTTCACATTTTAGAACAAATTTCATCCAAATTCCAAAAATGTATAGATTTCTTATTTTTAGAACTATTTTTAATTTTCAAAATTGGACTAAAATGTCTAAACAACTTTTAAATTAAACAAAATTTTAAAGATTGATTTAAAAAAATAGAAAAAAAAAAAAAGAAATTATGAAATGGCCTAAATAAAAAATGTTTTTAATATTTTGCTAGGATTAAAACTAAATCCGAAAAAATGCTAGTAGTTCCTATAAACTCAAATTTTGTAAAACAAAGATTAGAAGTAAAATCGTTGATGTTAATAATGTTTGAATTATTTTTCAAATCAGTAATTTCTTGTTTGACTGTGAAATTGGAAGTCCTTAATGATATCATTATAATAATAAAAAAATCAAAATCTGCAATTTTTACTTAAGAGAGAGGGGATGAATTGAAGATGGAGAGACGACCTTTGCTCGCAGCAGCTGATTATTATTGTGCAGCTCAACTTCCTGTATTAATTAATTTTAAACTTTATCACAAACTAAATTACATGCACCAAATCGATTGAAGGTAAATTACGAGTTCAATAATCAAAAGAAATCTGTGTACCCTTTTCTGCATGTACTCAATCTCCGCAAACAGAAGCTCGTTCTGCGCACAAAGAGAGAAGAAACAAAATTATGAGAAATTTATCAAGATGGAATTAGGGTGGATTAATTAAATTTTACCTTTCTGGATCGAATTCGGCTAATTCCTTTCTCCAATTTGACCTCCAGGCTTTTCAGATCTTTCACCGACAACGAACTTATGGAATCCCCCAGCAAATGCCTTCCAATCCATCACATTAATGAAAAATCGAGGATCGAAGCAGAACATTAATGGAGTTTATTCATTTATTACCTGTTTAGGTTTTGCAAATTCCCTATCTGAGATCGCAATTTGGCGGATTCTTGCTGGTAGAACTGTGAGACAATTAAAGATCCATCGGGAAGTTACGATTTAATTAAGAATCAGAAAAAGAAAACCCTAATTTGATATGGAGAGCTCACCTGAGCATTGGCTTCAGAAACGGATCCGGCGCTGGAAGGATCCGAACATGCCTTTTTGTACCTCGAAATCGTCGCCCGAACACTGCAAACCAACGGTCTCTATAATTTTAAAATTTTATACCTAAATCTGCTTCGATTTCCTGGATTATTCCTAAACCGCTTAAAATGCACAATTTTTACTCCTCCCATCAGAATCAAATTCAAAAGCATGAAAAAGGTTTGAATCTGAAAAACAAAAACAAAAATGAAGAAATGTGGTGATGATTTGAAAGGAAAAGGGGAAGTCACATCCATTTGTTTCTTCAGTGAATGCAAAGGTGGGTCTGGGATTCCTTAATTTCGTCGAGATTGGATAAGAGAGATCTACGGCCAGGCTTTGGCCAGGTGTCGAGAACATAAAATTAAAATCACAACCTTGGGAATTTCAAAAGAAATAATGGCAGGTGAAAATCCATGAAAATTGAGGATACATCAGGGCTCTGTATATTTTCACAATTATAGAAATGGCAGACTAGAGCTGAATTAGGGCTAATATCTGACACGTTTGGGTTTTTTTTTCTTTTTGTTGCTATTTTCTAGTGCTTTAATTTCTTCACTGCCTTTGGTAACAGGTTAAGTTTTCTAAGGCCGGGCTGAATCCACTAATTCGTAGCTTAATTTAAAAGTTGTATTTTGATTTGGACACTTTCGGGCTCACTGAAAACCAAACAAATGGTATAGGTGTTTTTTCTTGTTCGGATTCTATTTCAATGAAAATTTGATGAGCTAAATGAATGCGGAATAAATTTTGATCCAAGTAGTTGGTAGAGTAGATTTTTTTAGAAATTAGTTTAGGTTCAACCAAAGTAATTAATGTCATCTCTATTGAGCTATACTTGGGGTCATTTAGATGGAAAAAGTCAAACCGAGCATAGCTGAACGGGTAAATTCGAAGATAAAGAAGAGGGTTGGAGAGGGAATAAAAAGGAAGAGGCAGATAAGGAAATGAGGACAAAAATGAAGGTCATTTTCTTGAGAGCAGAAAAAAAGAATCCCTTCTTCTGACGTAATCAAAGATTCTCTGATATATGTTGAAGAAGAGAAGACCACTTCAAAAGTTTCAAACACCCACATAACAAATTAAATGAGGAATACAAACCCTAAAAATTTCTCTTTCTTTTTGGCTGACTCTCTGCACATTTGTTCAAATATGGTTTATTTAAGGCCTCTCTCTTTTAAACTTACTACAAAAACTAACCCTAAAAATCCCATCTTTTCTGTACCCAAAAAAGAAAAAAAAAAAAAAAACTTTCTAAATTGTACACTGCAATGAATTGTCTATGTCTAGTAGATTGGGATCTGTGGGATGTGAGAATAGGCTTCATGGATGCGGCTATCAAATGAGAGAAATAATAACACAAACCAATTTTTAGTAAGTTTAGCTCCCGAATTCATAATCAGACCGTTTGATAACCATTTTCTTTTTATAAATACTATTTTCACTTATATTTGTTTCTTTGTTTTGTTGTTTTCTTTTTTAACACATATTTGATTAGGTCGAGAATGTAGTTCTTCCTACGTTAAAGAAATTGTGAGAAAACAAGTATAATTTTTAAAAATAAAAACAAAATGGTTGTTACTCAGAGGCTCACTTTTTATAATCCTATGCTTAGTTTGTAATATTAAAAAAAAATTGGTTTAGAGATATCAAGGCTAGTTTCGTAATGTTTTCTGTTTCTTTTTCTGTTTTTTTAGTTTTTAATAAGAATAATGAATTTCATGGCCTTAACATCCCTGAATTCAAATCAATAAAATATATATATATATATATATATATATATATATATATATTTTTTATGTTTTGGAACAAATCGAAAATGAGAATTAGAAGGAATAATTTTTGTTTTGGTTATTTCCAAAATTTTTATACTTAAACTTAATTGCAAAATGCTTAGACTTGTTAAGAAAATTGGAAATAAGAAAGTTAGCAAACGAGCCCTTAATTTCTTAACTTGATTATGATACGTCATGAAATTCACATGTATTAAACAAATTCAACTTGTTAAATCTCTCATATTACACAAATCTACATCTCCTTAATTGTTATCAAATAAACACCCTCTTTTTTAAAAAAAAATCAAATAAATATACAAAGAAAAGAAAATTCATGATATCTCCTTCTCCTTAATTAGTTATTTCTCTTCTAAATCCTCAAAAATCCTTAAAAACTCAATCCAATTATTCACACCAGATCCCCAAAACCCATCAACCCATCAACCCATAACCCCAAATAACACGATCATCAAACCCTAATCTTTGAACAATCAAGATCCATTTCAAGAAACCCAACAAAAATTCAAAACAAAAAGAGAAAAAAGAAAAAAGAAAGCACCTGTTATTGGCATATTCATAGAGGCGACCACGGCTGGAGAAGACCACAAGAGCAACCTCAGCATCACACAGAACAGAGAGCTCATAAGCCTTCTTGAGCAGCCCATTTCGCCGCTTACAGAAAGTTACTTGCCGATTCGTTGTGTTCTCTATTCTCTTTATTTCGATCTTCCCTCGCCCACTTCTTCGCTGCTGCTCCACCTGCCTCTCATCTGGGTACGCCATTTGATCCCTGAAATCACAACAAAGATCAAAACTTTGTCAAGAAACAGGCACTTTCTTGAATTGGGATTCCGTAATTTTGTGTTTTTCATCAAGTTTTTTTTGTTGATCGCAGACCTGATAGAGAGAGAGAGAGAGAGAGAGATATTTTTGGGGTTATTTGTCTTTTCTCAGTATTCTGAAAGAACTCAAAGAGAGAGGTACAGAGAAATTGGTAGGGGAGATGGGCCAAAAGAGGAGATGGAGTTTGTGTTGTGGGGTATTTTATTTTATAATTTTTGAGAATGAAGCCTTTATTCCATTAGAGAGGGGCCTCAGAAAATGCTTTTATCGGTACTTTTTTCCTACCTATTTACAGCTCCAAAATGTTGACATATGAGTATATATGACATACTTGTTCTTCATTTTTTTTTTAACGATTTTTTGGAATTGTTAAGTAACGATAAGTACTTTAATTTATATATATGTTATTGTGTATGATCTTGATTTTGTTGTTTTTGGGTTAGTGACGTTATGCAGTGAAATGTTGAGTGTCCAATCCCCATGTTGTTAGGCCCTTTTGAACAATTTTTTAGTTATTGTTTGGATGATTAAATATTTTATAAGTGGGTCTACCAATTTAAAGCTCAATTAATTATACCTCAAATTAAGTGAGGTTAATTAAATGCTTATTATGACCTTTTGTGAACATTTTTAAATTAAGATTCAATTTCTCAATTAAAAAATATTGAAAACATGAATTTATTTCTTTTCCYCAACCAAACACATCTTAAATTTCTAATAATTATATGAAGAGATTACAAATAAATCCCCAACTATTTTTGTTAGAATATTTCTTTTTAAATTTTCAATAATAATGTTTTGTTCTTTTTTTTTTCTTAATCTTGAAAAATGAATTATGTTCAGTTTGATAATTATTTTGTTTTTGTTTTCTATTTTTGAAAATTAAAGTTATAACTACTACTTCACCGATGTACGACAATAAGTATTTTTTTGTCATGTTATCAACCTTTTAAAAACATTTTTAAAATTCAAGCCAAATCTTGAAGAAAAAATAATTTTTGGAGAGTAGTTTTTGTTTTCAAAATTTAACTAAAAGAAATTTAAAAATGTTCTTAAAAGATGTAAAAATATATTTAAAAATGGTGGGAAAATAAGTATAATTTTTTAAAATAAAAAATAAAATTTGTATTGGCCTGAAACGTAATCTGCAAAATTATGTACTATATTTCCATGAATTCTCACCACCTCATGCATGTGGGAATGTGACAGAGATACGTCTCCTTCTCAATAATATTATTGAATCATTGATTTTATTTATTTATTATATATTTTTTTTTTTTGGTTGAGAATCTCGCTGAAATCTAAATTTGACCCACGAGCCTTTTAATTCACAAAATTTATAGTGGGTAACATTTTTTATTGAAAAATATGCTTTTTTTTCCATTATTTTCCGATCAACTTAAACCATAATTAGATGACTTTTGCCGGTATGAGGTTGTGCTGCTTTTTGTATTAAAAAAAATTACGGCACTTTCTATTTCTTGTTTTTTTTTTCTCGTTCATGTATTTTAATTTTTGTTTATTATTTTTTAATAAATAAAAACGAAAATTTGTTTCTTGTTATTATTATTATTATTATTATTTTCTTTTTTTCAGGAAAAAGAAAATATAATCTTTTTTATTTCTTGTTTTTTAAAATTTTAAATTAAAGGAAACTTTTAAATGAAAATTAATTATTTAAATTAAATATTAAAAAAATTTATCTTATATTTACTTTTTAATATTTATTATACATTATATAAGTCAAGAATGATAAATTCATATTTTTATTTATGTTTAAAAAAAACTAGAAACAGGAGTAAAAAACAATCAACTCTATTTTGTTGTTTCTAAAATTTCTACGTTTTTTAAAAATGGAAATCGAGAAACAAAAATAGTCATTAAATATTTATATTTTTCAAAAACTAGATACGAGAAACAAGAAATAAGAAACATAGCGCTCACTTAATAACATTTATGTTTTTTCGTTTCTGTTCCCCCATATAAAGAAAAATAGAATTGCACGGCTCCAACACCCGTAAATTCAAAGATTATCAACCAAAGTTTATATTTACGTTTTGTAACAAATTAGAAACATAGACAAGAAACAAGAAACTTGTTTTGATTATCCTAAGACATCCATACAATTTTGAGAATATTTTCAAAAAAAATAAGAAACAAGAAACACAATTAGTTGCAAAATGCTCAACTTTTTAAATAAAATTGAAAATTAAAAATAAGAAATAGAAACATTACCAAATGAGCCTTAACTTATCAAAATATTCGACGTGTGAAGTGTAATGGTTAGGTTAACTATTTGTTAATAAAGTAATTTGGGGAACCAAATGTTTGATTAGGGCAGAGGGAAGAATTAGGGGTTGAATTGAAGTGGTCCAACCTTAGTTTCACAAGAATAGATGAAGCCAAATCAATAATATGAATCACCAAAAAATAAATCACAACCAACTTGCTAAGCTCACAAAGGNTAATTAATTTTTGGTGGATTTTCAAAAATGGCTCAAGAAACAAAGGTGTGTGGGAGAGCTAATGGATTAATGGCCCACATTGAGGATAAACTTAAAATGACAAAACAGCATATTTTGCTACAAAATTAAAAATATCCAAACTTGGAAATAAAATTTATTTTTCTTTTTGGCAAAGAAAAATAATTATACTTTTATGAAACTGTTTTGTGATATTTGAAAGGACGGCATCCCCACAAGTAATGATATGTTATTCAGAGATAGAACCCCATATCCCTTTCTTGTTTACAACTCGCATCAAATATTTCAATTGAAAATTCATGATTTTAGCTATATTCTTTTCTTTCTATCCTGTCTAATCTTTCTTTTTCTTTTTTTTCTAAAGAAAGAAAGAAAGAAAAGTAATTAAACGTACTTAAAGCATTATAATTAATCCTTCAAGTTTACATAACTAATCATTTGTCTTTATTCTAATTTTTCCAAAATAAAAAGAAAAATATTTAAAATATTATATTTTAGTCATTAAACATACTTAAAAGCATTATAGTTAGTTCTTGAAGTTTACATAACTGATCTTTTGTCTTGTGTTAAAAGAAAAAATCTAAGTAACTATTTGTCTTTATTACTAATGTCTTTTATACATTATACCACAAGTATTTAGCGAACATGAATTTAACTCATTAGTTAAAGCATCATATTTCATCCTTAAAGATTGGCAGTTCAATCTTCAATCCCAAAATTTATATTAAGAAAAAAAAATATTTACTTGAAAAAAATGTATTTGCATCAAAAAAATCAACTAAGTAGTTGAAGTCACGTAGTCACAAATTACAAAACAATTTTAAAAAGTTGTTAAATAGTTAATAAGAAAAAAAATTAATGACTAGATTAATATTTTAATGCAAATTTTAGCCATTGAAACATGATGTTGAAAATATATATATATATATAATTGTTCGACTAAGATATAATAAGATATAATATTTGAAGTTTAAGTCCCATTTACTAATGTTTTTGTTTCTTGTTTTTCTCATTTCTTTTGAGAAACATAAGCATTTGGTAATTATTTTTATTTCTCGTTTCTTATTTTTTAAGAAACATTTCTATAATTGCATAAAAATTTTGAAAACAACAAAATTAGGTTTTTTCTTGTTCTTCTTTCTAATTTTTTTCAAAATGTAAATAAAAAGTATCATTTTATCAATGACTTATAAAATATAAAATAAATATTAAAAAGTAAATATAATATAAAAGTTTTGAATACTCAATTTAAAATTTTCATATAAAAAATGTTACTTTTTAAATTTAAAAATTTTAGGAAACAAGAAACTATAAATGTTTATTTATTTTTTAAAGAAAAAAAAACATAACCAACGCAGTTTCATTTTTATTATTAAAAAAATAAGAAACAAAAACATTATCGAGTGAATTCACCGAAATAAAACCTGAAAATGGAAATTGAAACCAAAATATATCTGCATGAATATACTATATTACTATATATTTTTAAAATAATAATAATAACAACAACAACATCATGGGCCTTCTCAAAAAAAACAAAAACAAAGGAACTTATGAGCTCCCCTGGAGTGCTATTTTATATTACATTAGAATGTGTTGTTTTCTGCAATGGAAATTTCCTCAGCAGCCCCATTGAAATATATATGTATCATTTTCCATAATAATACACCTACGCATCAAAATAATTCAATGAATCAATGTCACTCACTAAAATAATTTCACCACTTTTTTATGACCATATACAATATTTGATATATTTCCTCCATTTTGTATTGTCCAACTTGAGCTAAGATGGGTTTTATTTTATCATACGCTGAAATTAAACATATAGATAGATATGTAGTGCAGTTACCTTAATGAACCTGTCTGCATATCCAACATAAAGTTTGTCTTGCCAACACAGTAATGCTGTTACTGTAGAATTTGAATGGATGGATCCAAGATGCCTACAATCAATCTCGAACTCGTCGCCCGATAACTCCTACGAATCAATATCTTGGTTAGGTTTGAATACTATTTTGGTCCCTATACTTTTGACATTGGTTCGTTTTAGTCCCTGTATTATCAATTTTTGTACATTTTAGTTTTTGTACTTTCAAGACGTCTGTTTTGATTCATGTACTTTTCAAGAGTGACCAATTTGGTCTCTATTTGCAAAATTTTAACACAAATTTTATATATAATGAAAATCGTTTAATACAAATTATGGCTACATTTCAAGAAATTTGGTGAGTGAAGAGTTCTGCTATAATATATTAGGATAGAAAAAATGAGATAAAAATAAAAATGAAAAGACCAAAATATCACTTTTTAAAAGTAGAAGGACTAAAATAGATGTTTTGAAAGTACATGAACCAAACCAAACTTGAGGCAGAACTATCTCAAATCATAATTTTGAACATACAGAAGTATTTGTATCAATTTCATCAAGAATCAGTGAATGGTGATGACTGGATGGCAGATTCATTAAAAGATTGAGATCCCATTTCAAAGCTTCTAAAAGTTCTAAGATGATAGTCAAATTCATCGGTTCAAGAGTATTTCAATATCGAGTTCTCGATACGTACCTGTACATTTATAGCTTTATCTCGACCCCCCGTGACAAGTTGCTTCCCCTGCATACTGGTGGCGAAAATGGCACCATCATGCAACTTCATGGTTTTCTTGAATACATCATTCCTCCAAACCTTAACAAAATGATAGGTTTAGTTCTTCCTCTTGAAGTTAAGATCAGAAGTAAAGGGCCAAGTAATTGATCAGAGCTCTTCTAGCAACTAAGTGTAACAGTTTATGGCAATCAATACGTTCAAAATGTTTCTCAATATCTTTTCACTGACAATTCAAATGATCTGTGGTTTCATGTACAAAAGTGAAATGTTTTAGAATCAGAATGATCAAATGATGTAAATGTATTAGCTGTTTTTGCTATCTTTTCAGAAAGTGAAGTAAATCTTATGTAGCTGAATCAGTGTTTGAAGAATTTGAAACCTTTATGGATCCATTTTCATGAGTTGCAACAAGCATGTCCATGTTAGCAGCAAGACATAGGACAGAACCCAAACTTCCAGACGAATCTTCTCCCAGTACGGTCAATAGACTGCGGTCGGCAAGGCTCCATAATCGGACAGTTCCATCCCAACTGCCACTGTACAGAATACCATTACATGCTAGAAGAGCAGAAACTACCGATTTATGACCGTTCATAGAGCCTGATAAAGTGCCATCCTAAACCGGGAAACTTTCAAATTTCAGTCGAACCGATTCAATGTGGACAACTATACTCAAAAGAGAATAAAAAGCAGAAACAAGAACGTTACCAAACAGGCTTTTACATAATCCTTATACTTGAAAGAAAGTAATTACCTTCAATGACCACGCTTTAATAGTTTTATCACCTCCACCGGTATAAAGGTACCCATTTTCCGAATAGGTCAAGGCATGAATGCCATCATAGCGCCAATCCTTCTCCTCGTACCATTTCTTTAGTGGATCTTGCTTCAAAGGAAGAGCAATGCTCCAGACGTATATACCACCTCCAATATCAGCACTTACACATAATGGTTGTTCTTCGGCTACATACACCAGATCCGTTACTCGATGCTCGTGACCGGTAAATGTGTGTAGATGAGAGAAGTCCTACATAAAATGTGCACATCGTCAATGGCATAGACCAAAGGAACAGCTTAACAATATCCAGAAACAGGTTCAAATAGATGATCAGATATAAATAGAATATAAGAATGAATATATCATATCCATTCAATTATCAGGATGAAAATCAATAAAACGCCTACTTGCAAAGACCATGCTTGGACAGTCTTATCATATGACGAGCTAAACAGATATTCCCCTACAAAAGAAGAGAAAAGATGCATCTTAAAAAATGCAATAAAGTTAGCAGAACCAGAACATAGTGAAGGTCTTGCACAGGATTCATAATTTTGGATGTTATCAAAAACTTTCTATGAAGAAAGAATTTCCATAGTTGCATTTTTTCAGTAACAGACACCAACAGAAAAAGTTCTCACCAGCTGAGAAATTTTTTTGGAGTTTTTCGCCATCAAACATAAAGTCGCCAAGAAAACATTGAACTTTTAAACGTATAACACAGCATGCTGTTCATGGATATGGCTTGAGAAACAAAAATAAGATAAAAAATAGTGAAAACTCCATTGTTCATACCACCGACTACAAAACCGGTAACACAATCACGATGGCCTAGCATATCTTTTGATTTCACCATTCCAACAGATAGCCCATCAACAAAATCTTTTATAATTTTCTCCTCCCCTGTTTGACATGTATCATCTCTTTGAGTTTCGATCAGTTCGTCAGGAAGTTGAATGAGGTCCCCCAGAACCAAGCAATGAGCAGCATCATATTCATTAATTGCAAGTTTCAAACTGGCCAAAGCATCCAACTCAGGACTAACAATCAATACCCTAAAGCATCTCAACAATTCAACGACCCATGGACGGTTCTCGGGATCAAAATTTAAAGACTCGCAGAGTGCCTGTCTCAACGATGCATACTCCGAACCCAACTTCATCACCAAACATGAATTAACTTTCTCCATCCAACTCCCATAAAAGGCAGAGCAATCACAATCAGAATGAACTTCATCGAGAGTCCCCAGTGTCTCTATAAGGCAATCCTTTCCAAGAAGAAGACTCAGCAAAACAAAAACTAAGGACCAAATATCGCACTTGTTCCCGACCGAACATAGAGTCGTGCCGCATTCCAGCACAACGCCTTCTTTATGCAGTAATTTGAGTAACACCTCTGGGCTGACAAAAGCCTCTTTCTTGATCAGATTACTAATAAGAATTCCCAATTCCTTAAGGTCAATTTTTGATTTGGTAGAAACAGTTCCCACCATTGTCTCCCTCACAGTACTTCCCATCACCAAAACCTCATTTAGATCAACACAAATGCTGCCAAATTCATCAGCACTAAAACATGATAGACCCAGAAAGCCTATACTTAACCCCAGAGAATGCATAGCCATAATTGCTTCACATAACTCAATGGCAATCATGGCAAAACCGCGCATCTCATCGTTGTTCAAGCCAACCTTATTTCTGATATCAAGTTTCTTTATCCAATTATTGATCCTCTCCGTTAAGTTTTCTTTTCCTCTTCCACAAACCAAGTATAGAAACCCATCCTCCAAATTACCCCACAACCCATAAGTTCTACACACTCTTCCACCATTCATTATGCCAGCTTCCAAAATCAAAACCAGTTCATTCCTCTCCCCATCCTTCAACTCACTCAAGCATTTCAAAACCATTGAAGTATAACTAAACTTAAGCACAGCATCACTATTCAGACAAGGCAACGAAACGACTCGAACAAGACTTACAGTCCGGTCTTCTCTAACCCTAATCGGGGAAGAAGAACCCGAGTCCGAAACGTGACAAACTCTTCCCAGCAACAACTTCTCGATTTCGTCATCACCATATCTCCGCTCGATCGAAACGGAGCCGTGCGGCAGGATCCAGCGCCTCCAAGTTTTGTAGAATTCATCGGACCAAAGCTGAGGAAACAACCCGTAGTTTTGATCGAGGGGTCGTTTGTCAGTTTTTCTGGAAATTTCGACATCGGCGCTTTGCTGGGGGCACAGTCTGAGGAGTTCGATGTTTTTGGGGAGCGCCGAGGCGCCTTGAGCGGGGAATTTCACGAGTACGGTACAAGCGGGACACCGGATTGTTTCGGGATAGCGCTGAGGCAGATTCTCGAGGCAGGCTCCGCAGGCCGAGTGGCCGCAAGCGAGAACACGAGGAACTGTGCAATCGCCGTCGTACGTTTGAAGGCAAACCGGGCACTCGGGGAACTCCATAAACCATTCGCCGCCAAAATTCTTCAGGTCGTGAAGATGAAAAGAGAAGAAAATGGCCGAACGCGTTGAAATTGGAGATTAAATCGAAAATTTTTAATCCTTCCGCCCAATTCCCAAATGGCCCCTCAGATCGTGCGAATTGAAAATAGACGAGAAAGAGAGAACTCTCCGTTCCAGATTTCTAAAATTTTCTAATTCGGTATTGTAATCTGCAAATGGAATCAATTTAATGTACAAACAAATTGTATGTATTAGTAAGAATGTAGCAATTTACAGTATAAACTCTCGACCCAGAAACTTGAGAGGGAGAGAGAGCTGTAGACAATTTGCAGTAGAATTGAATGTGTAAAAGGGATTGCACTACAACAAACATGTTCTTCTGGTTTGCAAACAAATCTGTAAAACTAAGAGAAAATTTTTACAACAACATGACGGGAAAACTTTCCAAGTTGGTTCATATGCTGCTTGCAGATCGCGATGAAAGGCTGCGGCTGCTTGATATATGATCTCTCCTCATCTTGGCCTCTACATTCTGGAAGCATCTCAACGTTGGGAGCTACAACACAAATTTGTTTAAATGGAAGACAAAGTTATCATTCAATTCAAATACAGAACAAAATCTCATTGGTTGATCACTGCTTGAAAATGGGAGAAGAAACAGAGACACAAAAAGAGAGAGAGAGAGAGGAACCTTCCAACGCCTTCTGTGGCTGAGACCGTGATGAATGGTTTCCAGCCTTGTGATTATCTGTCTAAAATTTGGTCTTTTTGATGGCTTCTCATTCCAGCAATCTTCAATCAACCTGAACACAGATGCCATTAGTACAATATCAGAGCGAGGATGAGATTTGGAGAGAAGAAGGAAGAAACTCTGCTTACTCTTTAATTCCATGGGCGTAGCATTTTGCTGGAGCTTTGAAAGGTGGGCGTACTCCGGCTGCATACTCTTTAGGAATTGCATTTTCTTTCTTGGTTGAAAATGGCGGTTGCCCTTCAATCATCTGTATTGTTATAGCGCATCATTAGTATCAAAGTCGAGTGAATGCACTCACAAGTGGGTATCAAAATAAATGGCCAACGCAAACCTCTTGTAGAATTAAGGCAAAGGAGAAGACATCCACTTTGGTGTCGTATCCATTGTTTTTGAAAACTTCTGGAGCGACATATCGGCCTATAATCACAAAATAACTTTATTAGAATTTATTCAGCGAAAGTAAGTTTATAGATTATGCAGAGGAAAATCTCACAAGAAGTGTCTTGACAAGTTAGAGGCTTGTCCTCCTTGACTGTGAGCAGCTTGCTAACTCCAAAGTCTGCAACTTTCAGGCTCCCAGAGTCATCTCGCAATATATTTCTAGGATCACACAAAAAGAGAGAAACCAACTTTAGGAATTTCCAAGAAATTAGAGGAGTTGATGCAGAAAGTGTCAAGTGGAAGCAACTCTTACGATGGTTCGAGATCACGGTGGATGATTGGCGCGGGTTTGTTCTCGTGCAAATAGTTCATTCCCCTGAACAGAGAGTTTTGGCAAACAATGACATAGTGAGTGGCCATTTCCACGCTCAAAAAGGAAACAGAACAAGCAATAGCAGATAAACAATGTATAATGAAATGCACCAAACAGAGAGAGTTGAAAAGTTGAAAACCTTGCAATATCAAGGGCAAATTTCACAGCTACAATTGGTTTTAATGCTCCTTTTCTCTGCAAGAATTGACAAAGATCTCCCTGCAGCCCAAAATGACAATAAAAATCAGCGGAAATGGACAGTGGGTTCCATCTAAAGTTTCTCCTTTTTAGACCAAATAAAATGGAACCTTTGGCAAATATTCAGTAACAATCATCATCGGACTACTTTGAGTCACGGCACCAAGAAACTGAACAACATTAGGATGGCGAATCTTCTGAAGCAGTGCGAGTTCATCTCTAAAAGCGTTCCTGGAAAAGAAAAATAAAAAGTTATGGCTGAGAAATGTTCAAGAGATGAATAATGAATTCAATTGAGAGATATTCTTTATAGAACTTACACTTTATCCTCATCTGAAATCACATCCTCCGGAAGCTCTTTTACTGCAACTTGAATTCCACGCCATGATGCTAGATGGAAGGTTCCCTGGAATGAATTTTAGATTAAGAACTGTTAAACCAGCTGTCACATGAAAAATAAGAGAGCCAAAGAAGAAGAAAAAGAAGAAGAGGGACCTTGGTCAAGTTGACACTGTTAGTAAAGTCAAATTCTTTAGGATTAATTTCATATTCTGGGACCTCACGAGCATGCTTCACGTGCATTGGAGCCATCTGAATTTCCAGAATTATGAACAAAGCCGTGATTAATGAACATAAGACAGAGATTTACAGAAGCCAGAAACAACAATCTGAAAACACTGTACCAGATGTTTTGCGCCGCCTTTTTCCAACAATTTGATAACTGCGTGGTTCTTGTAGAATATAGCATCTGCAAGAGGCTGTTATTCCAAACTTGGATTATTCCTCAGACGTTAGTCCACACAAAAAGTAATTGAGAAATTATGTATGTTAAGATTTCGTCACAGAGACGGTGAAAACCGAAAGGATTTTAATTTAACATTAATACATTCACTAACTAACCAAANTTTCTTTTGTTTAATATAGGATAGGCATAGATTAATACATCAATGCGAAAAGTGGGTTGCTACTTGCTTCAATCATATTTTATACAGAATAACAATAATCTTATAGACGTTCCTAGTACGAATCATATCAAATATCACATAATTATAACTCATTTCATAATGTTTTTGTGTCTGATTTTTTTTTCACATTTTCTCAATTTTACAAAACATAAACATTTGATATATGTCTCTGTTTATCATTTTTCATTTTTAAGAAACTTTTCTCAAAATTTGTGTATTTTCTTGTTTCTAGTTCTTTCTTTCCAATTTTTAACAATAAAAATATTATTTTATCATTGTGCATAATAAAAATAAAAAAATTAATACAACATGAAAAAATTTTAGTATTTAATTTCAAATTTTAATTTCTATATAAAACTTATATATATAGTCTAATAATAAAGAGATATTTTGCTCAAGTTGGATCTATATAAATTAAGGTTAAGAAATTTGAGTGGAAATCCATGTTAATATCTCCTAATTAACAAAATGGCATATACATTTGTGGGTATTTTTATGAGGCGATATATGTTTCTTTTCAAATGTAGGATAAAGTTTAAAACTCTATAAAAATAACCCAAATGAAAGTCAAAATAATCTAAAAAGAAAAGTCAAAACGCATGTTTTTTTTTATTACGTCAAAACGCATGTTATATATGAGAAAATAAAAATAAAAATACATATTAAAGTGCCAAAAGATATGTCAGAGGAAAAATTATGATATTTATTCCTGAATGTTTTAAATTGTCATTTTCTAAAATTAGAGAAAGATAATTCCGAGTTCCACCTCACCAAAAGATATATGTGGAAATCTCAGAGAAAAAGAAAAAAAAAAGATAGATGTGGAAAAAGAATTATAATCATTATTTGAATTTTTATAAAATGGAATATTTCGCTTCTACAACTGTCTAGGCCGAATTTCCACGAGGGGTGTCCGGGCCCACCGAGTTCCATTACCCAAAGTCTTCGGTTTCGTAAGTTTTATTTATTTATTTAAATATATATGTAATAATGACAAGACAACTTCTTTGTTTCTGCAATTATTTTACTTTCTGATAATTTTATTTCAACAAAATGTATTACTACCTTAACTGATATTTAATTTTTCTTTTTTAGTAAAAGTTATACATAATAATTATTTAATTTTCCTCAACATAAACTGTTAAAATAATTCATCTCAACCTTAATTGATATATATTTTTAATCAATCGATGATCTTCTATTTTTCGATGTTTGTACTCGATTTTATTTGTAGAACTAAAACATGAAAATCACAAGAAATAGCTGCCGGTAATTCTTTAATTAAATATGATATTTCATGGTTGACCTCTTGCAATGCAGATATTTTTAGATATTTTCTATTGGTCATTTTGGATCAAAGCAATTTGCTTTCAAAAACAGTTTCCTTGCGAGGAAACCAAAAATTAAAACAGTTTTTTTTTTCAATAAACTGAAAAAAATAAAAATAAAAAATGAAAGTAAATGCAGCGAGGAAATGAAATGCAGAGCAGCAAATTACCGTACTACCCCAGCGATCTTTGGGGTCGATCTCAGCGCCTCGCCGGAGCAACAAATCGACGATATCCGAGTAGCCCTGGCAAGCCGCGACGTGCAGCGCCGTCCGATTATCAATATCGCGAAAATTTACGTCTATTCCAGAATCCAGAAGCTCCCGAATCCCTTCCAAATCGCCTTCATTCGCCAAATACATCAACCTCACCCTTGGATCGATCTCGTCCCCGTCTTCCGCCGTCGCCGACTCCTCCGGCTGCCGGTCCGGCGCCATCGACGACTGCTTCCCCAGCAGAAACCTCACCTTGTTGTTATTCGTTTCCATTTCCAACATACTCCAAAACCCCCTCTCCTTAAACCCTAGCAATATAACAACCACTGACGACGCTCCTCTGTTTTCCGATGAATTTCCGGCTACAGTTGCAATAGGAAAGAAAGACTTCGCTCCACTAAATTGGGAAATATAGTTCGGCAATTACAATTTCCAGCTAGATTTCAGAGATTCAGATGAAGAAAAAACCCGAGAATTGAGGAAATTTTGTGAGAAAAAATGAGAACTCGTTTCAGCAGCTTTGCGGCAGTTCCGATTTCCCTTTTATAGCGATTTCGGGGTCCAAAGCGCGTGTGGAGGAAGATATCGTCGGTGTGGCGCACGAAAAGAGGATGGGGCTAACTTGCACCACCAATTAACGTCGTCGTTTACACGTGACGGACTCTGTTTCCAACTGTGACGGTGACGGCTGGGTGACGACGAACTTGTCCTTTTTCGCGGATGGGTATTTAATTACTCTGGAACGGATTTAATTTATAAACGTGAATGGAATCTGGACCGTTCATTTGGTGGAATTTCAATTTTATTAAAGGCTTGGATCTGGTGAGGACGAGATTACCGATGGAACAATTTGGATTGTTTGATGAATACGACGTCGTCTGAGGATCAATGCCCTACAAGAAAGCAGCCTGATTGTGATGTATATTACAAGGGCCCCAAAACAATATTGCATAACCCAAACATTCCAAAACTAGGATAGAAAAATGTGCTAAATATAATTTAATAAATGAAGTATTTTATTGTATTAATGTTGATATAATATGCTTCATACAAAATCTTTCTCGATCTCATTTCTATGACTAAATCTATGAGACTATGAATACAAACTCAAACGTCACAAAAAAAAAAAAGTCTGACTACTCAACTAGTAAATTGATACTAGTTAAATTACAAGTTGAGACTATAGGCTTTCAATCTTTGACTAGTTCCACATTTTAAAAAAGTTCATAGACTCAGTGGATATCAATTTTGTGTCAATTGGTCCAAAAAAAATTTTAAAATTTTAATAAGTTAGAAATATGCTGAACACAGAATTAAAAGTTCATACACTAAACTTATAATTTAACATTGATATAAGTATAATCAAAACGAACATAGTTTAGCAGTAATTGACATATTATATCTTCAATCAATAAGTTGCGAGTTCGAATCCCCGCCCCCACATATTGTACTAAAAACAACAATTGATACAAGTATCAATCTCTTTCCTCCGAACTTTCCTTATTTGCGAGTCAATTGAAAATTTCTCTCCATTTGATTTTAAAGAGTCAACCATGTTGAAAAAAATATGGTGTTTATCTCTAATGAATCAGAATTTAAGTTTTAATATATTAGTAATGCAAATTGAGTTTTGATTATTATCCAATTGAGACAGAGAGGATGAATGGTGAGCAAAGGGATAAGGTTTTGAATAATGGGGAATGAATTTGGGTAGGTTTGTAATTTAAATTTAAAAAGTAAAGGGGTGTATGACATTGACTATGTCATTTGGGGGAAATTTGTTTTGTAATCATTCGCAACTTGTGAAGGGTTAGATGGGGAATTCACATGATTTTTGGCCGCCTTTTATCCATACAATGTTTCAAAACCATTCACGTAGCCAAATTCATCTTAGTAATTGGAATTACATCCCTTTTTTTTTGGGTCCATTTTATATCTGTAAAAAAATATATCTATTTTTCCTTCTTTTAGAAAGTTTAGATATTATTGTTCTTGAAATTATATTAGTCAAATCATAATCTAAAACTCGTTGAAATTTTAGAGTTCTTTAAATACTTTATTCGAGTAAAGAAGATGTGTTTAGCTTGAAACTTAATATTTTTTGAAGTCAACATTTTCTGGCATATTCTCACAGTAAGAAACCGTTTATTCCGGATCTTAAATAAAACAAAATCCAAAAGATTAGAATTATTCAAAGCTAAAGAGTTTATAAATTTCCCCCCTTTTTTTCCTTCACATGTATGCTTACTTTTTCAAAGCAAATACAAAATTTATGAACATATATCGCACGTCTTCACGCAGTTCACATTTTAAATCGTGAGTTGTTTTTTTTTTTAAACAAAAACGGACCGACAATATATACCTTTTTTATATTAAGAAAACCCAGAAAACATTTAAAATTAGTAAATAAAAAATAACATACTTTACCTTTTTAAAAAATATATATATAATAAAAAATATTACAATTTTCCCATTCACTAATATATATACGGTCACATGCTTCAAAAAATTATTAAAAAAAAAGGTTGCATACAAATATTTGGGTGATATATTTTAAGTCTTCAACTTCGATAATATGTGTTACCATCTTATTTTTAATTATTGAGGACGACTAAATTCGAGGGATTTATCATTTCTACCTTTTTGTGATTATTGTTTTAACTAAAAAAATCTAATAAGATTTTAAAAAACACTTGAAGATCCTGTTTCACTACAAAAACAAGTTAGCATTTCGAAATTTTTCGAGAGTAAAATTACAAATTAAAACGATTACGTACTTCCTTTCATTTTCTGGATATTTATTTAAGAGTTAGAGTAATGTACTCAACTAAATAATTAATTACCTTCTTTTTCTTTACTTTAGATGTGAGATATGAGATACGCTATGAAACAAGACTACAGTTAAAGACAGCCATACTACATAATATCGTTCAAGTTTCAAAAGTTCATTTCCGAACTTTTCAAGGACGGAGGCATACGCAGAGTTRAATCATTAACTTAATAGRCATGCACTGAGTTAAATCGTTCGTTAACTTAATAATGACGTGTGTGTTCCAGTCGAATTCGCCTTCATCACTTATTACTATTATTATTTATAATATAACTCTATATCAAATTAAAGTAATATTATTATTATTATATCTAAGATCTCTGTTGTCAACTTTACAAGACCCAAAACCCTAGTAGACCAGAAGTTGCAACACTGACACCAAGCTATGGCTCGGCTATGGGTTTCTCTAAGATATGTCAATGGCAAGGCCCTTCCCTGGGTGCTTCCTCCAGTAGTCAGCTTCAGAGTCTTCCACCTCTGCCTCCTCCACATCCATTCTCCCCTCCGCTATCTCCGCCGTCGATATCTTATATCTCTCGTCCCTCCGCCCCACTAGTTCCGCCTTCACCTTCCCCGGACTCTCCGCCTGCGGCGACATCATAAGCGCCGGTGCTCCCACCGGCAGCTTATCCCCTATAGTACTCATTTCAGTTTCACTATTATTATTTACTACAAATGGTAATTAATTAATTTACGTGTTTACCCCTATCAAGCTGCCAGGTGCACCAGAACTTGCCGTAGGTTTTGGCCATATCGTCCAACTCGGGCCGGGCTATCGAATCGGGGATCCGTGGGTTAACCCAGAGACCCGATTTGACCTCGTGCGCGTGGGAGTGCCACAGCCTCTGCTCCTCCGCAGACAACGCCTCGAAAATTCGATCCGAAACAATATACTCTACTCCTGCAGCAGTTGCCAGTGCAGTAATTAATTAATTAACAATAATAATTTGATCAATTGTGAAGTAATTAGGAACCATACCGATGAGGCGGCCGTTGGAATCGTCGGAATCGTAGACGGCGGATTGGAGGAAGTCCTGGTTCAGGCGAGAGATGTAGTGGTGCGTCTCCATCTGGCGAGTTAGGTCGTGGGCGTAGAGGGCGAAGGTGCACACGTGCTGGCTCATCCCCTTCATTGGCTTCAGAGACTGCACCATCTGAGCTCCTCTGTCGATCACCGCCTGCATCATCGTCATCGGCTTTCCTGGCGGCTGAGGAGCGTCTTCCTTTGCCGCTACCGCCGCCGGTTGCTTGTCGCTCGACGCCATCTTCTCAAATCTGAACTCAACCACGGATTAATCCAGTTCAGAATCTGAATCTGTCTGCACGGAAAAAAGTGGGATACGATACGGGATTTTTCTTTCTTACTCGGTGCCGACTGCCACGTGGACGCGGATTGGTTGCTGAGCTGGCTTCCTTTGGTGAAATGGAGCCGCTCTCAACGACGCGTGGAATATTAGCAATGTCTCTTGGCTGTTAAATCTAACAACACTTGGTATCCTTTTGCTTAATCATTATCTACATTTTACCATCTTTATTATTATTATTTAAAAAAAAGTTTACAATTAGGGATGTTCACCTAATAAAATCTATATATATCATATATGAGAGAATTAGATTCTAGAAATTAAGCAATTAAACAAAAAATTTCTACGAGAAAAAAATAATTTAAATAACAAAAAAAGAAATGGGAAAAATTCTCTGTGGGAACCCAATTTCCCATAGGATACCTGCGGAGAATCCCCGCGAAATTTCATGGAGATTAAGCGGTGATCCGTCCTTTTCCCACCCATGAACGCATCCCTATTTACAATCTTTATTATATTCTTTCATACTAATCTATTATAATTGATTAGTTTATAATAGAGTCTTTTATCATTTTCATTTTTATTCAAAGATGGTGAATAACTCAGATATCATTTCTTTATTTTAGTTTAATTCAAAGATGGTGAATAACTTAGATATCATTTCTTCATTTTAATTTATATAAGAGTGGGGATAAGAACGTTTGAGAGTAGAAGTTAGAAAAAAAGAGAGAGAGAAAGAGCGATTGAGAGTGAGATAGAAGGAATGATTTTTAAAAAAATAGATTTAAATTTACTTTTCAAAATCACCGATTTAAAATAATTTGAAACTTTATTTTTGACAATCAGGAGAAGTGATTTCGCCAAGATGACTCCCAAACAAATTATGGATATAATATCCAAAGCACTTCTCCATGCAGTCAATTCCACTGTGAAACTCTTCCACTTCTCACGAAAGGAAGCTAATTTCAAAACTGGTTCGAGTCCTCTCTCTGCCACTTCCCCATGGGTTTCAGTTTGTTTTGGAATACCAAACGTTCACCTTCTTCGTTAATTCTTCATCTATATTCCTCCATTGGTCTTCACTTTAAACCATCATGAAACCTATAAATATATATATATATACCATGCATCTCTTCTCTTCACAATCACCGCCTCAATATTTCTCGCACCCGATTTTCAGTCTCAGAATCTGAATTATCATTTCAAAATGGGTGGCCCCAAGCTTTCTGCAAAGAACAAGAGAAGTTTCGTTCCCAATGAACAAGAAGAACACGCCATTGTCCGCGTCGGCTCCCCGCCGAAGCCTCTCACTTCCGTTGCTCCGATCGTTTCTTCCTACAACGACCGAATTCGGCCGCTTATCGATGTCGTCGACAAGCTCCGTCATCTCAACATCATGAAAGAAGGCATTCAGTTGCTGACCATCGTCGTCGTCGGCGACCAATCTTCCGGCAAGTCCAGCGTTCTCGAGTCTCTCGCCGGAATAAGCCTCCCCCGTGGACAGGGGATTTGCACCAGAGTGCCGTTGATAATGAGGCTACAGCATCACTCTGCTCCACAAACAGAGCTTTTCCTGGAATTTAATGGCAAATCGGTGCGCACTGATGAGACCAATGTCTCAGAAGCCATTAATATGGCAACTGAAGAACTCGCAGGCAACGGCAAAGGTAGCACAATATTCAACAATGGCATTAAATTTAAGCCGATAGATTACTGCATACTTAATGATTTATTAATTTTCTTAACAGGAATATCGAACGCCCCATTGACATTGGAAGTGAGAAAGAATGGAGTTCCTGACCTTACGATGGTTGATCTTCCCGGAATCACGAGGGTTCCTGTGCACGGGCAGCCCGAGAACATCTACGATCAGATCAAGGAGATTATAATGGAGTACATTAGGCCGGAGCAGAGCATAATTTTGAATGTTTTATCGGCAACAGTCGATTTCACTACTTGTGAATCGATTAGAATGTCGCAGATGGTCGATAAAACTGGCGACAGGACGCTTGCTGTGGTTACCAAGGCCGATAAAGCTCCTGAAGGTTTGATGGAGAAAGTTACCGCCGATGATGTGAACATCGGACTTGGTTATGTTTGTGTAAGAAATCGAATAGGAGATGAATCATACGAGGAGGCAAGAATGGAGGAGGCTCGATTGTTTGAATCGCATCATTTGCTGTCAAAAATTGACAAATCCATTGTTGGAATTCCAGTTCTCGCTCAGAGATTGGTGCAGATTCAGGCCTCGAGTATTGCGAGGAATTTGCCGGATATTGTGAGGAGTATAAACGAAAAACTCGGTGAGAATTTGTCGGAGATCAAAAAATTGCCGAAGAATCTGAGTTCTGTTGCGGAGGCGATGACGGCTTTTATGCGTATCATTGGATCCGCTAAGGAAACATTGAAGAATATTCTTATTTGAGGGGAATTTGAGGAATATCCAGATGATAAACAAATGCACTGTACTGCTCGAATAGTTGAATTTCTGGATAATTACTCGGGTGATGTACATAGGTTTCCTGCAAATGATTCGAGAAGGGATTTTCTGATGGAGGAGATCAGAATCTTGGAGGAAGCAAAATCAATTGGATTACCCAATTTCCTTCCCCGAACCGCATTTCTAGTAATTCTACAAAGAAAAGTAAAAGCGATTTCTTCTCTCCCCATCGGATTTGTAGAAACCGTCTGGAATTACTTGGAAAACGTTCTTACTTCTGTTCTAACGAAACATTCAGAAAATTACTACCAGCTCCAGCTCTCCACCAAAAGAGCCGGCCATGTCCTCATATCCAAGATGAAGGAGAGATCGATGGAACGAGTTATGGAGTTCGTCCAAATGGAGATGCTCACGGATTATACTTGCAACCCACAGTACATTGAGAAATGGAACAAACTGATTGTGCAGCAAGAATCGTTCATGAAACAGCTAGGGAACGATCAAGAGATGCCCTCGATAATCTCGATAGAAGGATTTGGGGAAGTTCAAGTGGGGGCGCTTAGCCAATACCTGCATCTCGCTCCACAGGCGTTCGATCTGAGAATGAGAATGACAGCGTACTGGAAGATTGTGATAAAACGATTGGTGGATTGTATGGCGCTTCATCTTCAATACAGCATCGATAATCTGATCAACAAAGAACTAGAATCGGAGATCGTGAGGGAACTGTTAGGGCCCGGCGGAGTTGGAATCGAGAAAATGTTGGAGGAATCTCCTGCTCTTGCTGTGAAGAGGGAGAAGCTCAGCCGGAGCATTGGGCGGCTCCGGGAATCGAGGGAGGTGGTGGCCAATATTCTTGATCGGATTGCTACTTTTGGCGGATAGTTGATTATTAGTTCTGTTTGGCAAAATTTTCCCGGAAAATTTCTTGGTTTTTGTGGAGAGCATTTGTTGAGCTTTGTAAACTATATTTTACTTATAATGTATTTTGTTATTTCTAGTAATTTTGTAACCAAACATGTTCTCAATTTGATTGAAAATGATGGGTTTTCCTTTTTAAGTATTTGTTTCTTTTTGGTTTATTTTGATGTTGGGAGGAATTTATTTTGAATGGTTAATTTTGTTTTGAATGAATTGGAATGTAAACAAATGTAACTAATTTTTTAAAGATAAAAGTTACATGATATGAAAATGAATTGACTAATATTAGGCTCTTTAATTTATCTAGAAAAGGAACTAAATAGAAAGCTCTAATTTATTTTATTATTATTATTACTATATATATATATATTTTTTTTTTGACGTCATTATTACGATATTTTGGTGGCAGGATGATCAAAGTTGTCAAATTTATCCATGATTTAATCAGATTAGCATCCTTATCAAATAAAACCAAACTAAAAAGTTGTGAAAAATCATTGAAGATAGCCTAAGAATACTATTCAATGTGGCTACCAAAATGTAACAGTAATCTTCATAACTGTTACAAAAAATAGTAAAATAATTTTTTTTTAGTATGAACTATGATTCAACTATGATAAGTGGCTTTTTATACATTTAATTTAACTATGTAACAGAAAGAGGGAAGAATCAACTTGATTGATTTAAACATATTACAATAACTGTACAAAATCAAATCAAGGATGAAAAAGAATCAAGAAATTTCCCCTTTTTACAACTCATCTGACCACGGCCCGGCCCCGGTGATCGCCTCCGAGATGTCTCATCTCAGGCCCAGCCATGAACAACATTCATACTCAGAAAGTCACAAGGGGCAGAAAGAAGAAAAATGAGCCTACTGATTGATTGAAAGATTATAAACAATGTTATTCAGGACGATGGTATGATGATCTTGGCTCTGGGCTGATTTCACAGAACTCATTTCCAGATGTAGAGGAAGAACCAAATGTTTGCATTGTGGAATGGGTCTGGCTGTCACTCCCGCTTTGGCTATGCTGCGGTTTACGCACATCTCTCATTGCCTTGAACCTCAGATCTTCGGTATAAGTGCTCGGTCCCGGGTTCAGGTCTGGAATCTCCATTCGTCCTTCGAGCATGTTCACCACCTCCGATATCGTAGGCCTTACTGATGCTGAAGCGTTTGTGCAAAGAAGGGCTACCTTTACCATATTTTCTGCTTCTTTCCTGTTGATTTCTGGCCTCAACATCTCATCAACCAGCTCCATGAAGTTTCCACTTTGTTGCAAACAACAGGCCTGCAGCAATAGGAGTTCATTTGTTTCATTTGTTCAGACCAAAAACAGATGCAGTTTTTGAAAGTAAAGGCTCTCACTGAGATTCAGCCTCAATAGAAATGTTAACAATTTTAAGGTCAGACCAGAAAAGAAAGGGACAGGAAGAAGAGCAGTGAATTAGTTTACCCAGTCTAGAATGCAAACACAAGTTTCACTTGGTACAAAATCATTGTTGCTTCTTCCACTAATAACTTCCAAGGCCACAACTCCAAAACTGTAAACATCTGCTTTGTGGGACAGATATCCCCAAAGTGCATATTCTGGGGCCATATATCCTCTGCCACACACAGAGAGAGTCTTGATGAGGTTTAATTCGATATAAAGCATGATTACCATATACGGTTTTATTCCGATGCATATAAGATGTCAGGGTGAGGATTGTTACATACATGGTCCCAGCCACCCTGGTGGTGATGTGGGTCTTCTCCTCGTCGTCATGCTTAGCCAAACCAAAATCAGATATTTTGGGATTCAAGTCACTATCCAATAGCACATTAGTAGCTTTGATGTCTCTGTGAACAATTTTGAGGTTTGATTCCTCGTGGAGATATGCTAAGCCTTTTGCTACACCGATACAGATTTTAAGCCTGGTTGGCCAATCTAGATTAAGCCGAGTGTGATCTGGACCTATGAAACAAAACAACATAGCAAAACGAAACCAAAGGTGACGATAGGAAAGATGAGCCCTAAAATGATCGACAGAAGAAAAGATTAATATCTAGCAAAGTTACCAAACCAACTAGATCAGATGATTATTTTGTATACTTCTATTGAGGGGGTATGAGTATGAGAAATCAAACTAACCGAATAGCGCTCGGGCAAGACTATTGTTTTCCATGTATTCATACACCAACAACAGTTGATCCCCTTCAATACAGCATCCATGAAGCTTGACTAGATTCGGGTGCTGTAAACAAGAGATCATCCCTATCTCATTCAGAAATTCGCGATTTCCCTGCCTTGATTTGGATGAGAGCTGCTTAATTGCTACAAGAGTACCATCAGCCAGTTGACCCTGTAAATCAGCCTTCTATAAGCACTTCTCTTCATCAAATTTAGATGCGAATTTATCCGAAAGATAGGTAAAAATACCTTGAAAACAGGGCCAAAACCGCCTTCTCCAATTTTATTGGAAGAATCAAAAGCATTGGTGGCAGCTTTTATTTGTTTCAAGGTAAAAAGTCCAGTTTGCACCTCTATTACTCCTGCAACATCTGTTCATGGTGGTACAGATGAAATATGGAAACATTTTTAGATGTTAGATGTTCCACAAATTTCCATGAGTTACATTTATGCTATAGCTTTTCCTAAAAATTTTACAGTAAATGAGTATCAAGGTTCATGAAAAATCGAAATTCATAGTAGATAAAAAATGCAACAATGTGACGATGTGCAATCCAAACCCACCTGTAGCACCTTCATTTTGGTTTATTGCTCTAAGAGTGCCTTTCCACCAAATAAAACCAAATATGATGATCATAAGGCAAAATAGTCCACTCGTAACTCCAACCACAATAGATAAAGTTCTTTGTTTCCCACTTCCACTGATTGTACAATAACTAAGATCTGTTAAAAGGATAAAAAACACCCATTATTCTCGAGCAAACATTTCGAGTTCAACAAAAAACTACAATATCTGGTTATGAATGGGCTGATTTGAAAATGAGTGGATAAATATAAGTTCTGAAATGAAACATGAAATTCTTCATGAGCAGAAGGAGAAGAAGAGGAGAAGGTTCCATCTAATATTAATCACCTAAAATATAGTAAGATAACATATTATCAAGAGAAAAGGAGTATGCTCCTATGAGAGTCCTATTAGGGGTATTGGGGAATATTAGTTTGTTAGTATGAAGGGGTTGTATGGTAATTCGTATGATAATTAGTTAGGGTAAGTTGGTTATAAATAAGGATAGTAGGGGAGAAGGAAAATAGTATTTTGGTGAGGACTTGAGAGAGTTCTTGGGAGAGCGATAGCCCTCTCGAAAGGCTATTGGTTCTTGTTAGGTTCTTGTATTCGGGTACCTAACAAAGGCTATCCATTAAGAACTTAATTCTTGTATTGAATAAATTAGACGAAACTTCTTCTCATGAGAAATAACAATATAAAAATGAAAACATGAAGTTCCAAGAATGAAGAAATTCTCCTCTAATAGGTTCCATCCTAAAAATATCAATAGAGAATAGAAAAATTCATAAATGACTAACCAGAATAAACAGAAATAGCTGATATAAGTGGACCATAAACTCCTCTAGTAGGAACCCTAGTTGTCCCTTTTCCAGCCCAAGAGAATCGGATCTCCAGAACATGATTAGTTACAGTGATGTTATGGAACTGTACTTCTGTCGGCTTTTGAGCTCCTCCCGCCCTCTCTTCAATATCAAAATTTTCCAATACCAATCTATCCTGCAGAAAGTACAATTTTGAGACCATCTGTGAATTCCAATATTGCTCAATCATTATTAAGTACCGTGACAAATACCTGAATGTAGACATCAAATTTCCGCCTTCCAAGACTTGTATATGTCTGATTATCCGTAAACTGTATCTCTGCAAAGTGAAGCTTAACAGAGTAGTTTCCATTATCCAAGCAATGATGGAAATAAGTGAGTGAAATTGGACTACGACGTGCTGTTGAATACATCACGGACAAATTTGTTGAGGGCAGGGATAAAGTGTATCGTGTATTTTGGTAGTCATAATCATCCATGAAATCCCCAGTACTACTCAATCCCCAGTAGCTATCAGGATCAATGTAGAATTTTGCCGTCCCACCTTCGACATCTACATCCCCATGGTAGAGAATGTTGTCGCCATCTACGTCCACGGTAAAGTCACTCCCACCAGAACTGATGAACCAACATCTAGAATCTGTCATTAAGAAAAAATAATAGTCAAATAAACACAAGGTCAAAATCATATTCCTTTCTCATATTCATTTTAATTGTAATGATTGTTTTCTAACTGGTAAAGTAATTGAAGTATAACCTCTTTACTATTTATGTGTTAGGGTAAAAGCCACTGGTAAGGTTCTCTATATATTCTCCTCTTTATATCTATAAATGAACTACCTGTCAGGATGTATCATGTTCCCTTTTCATTATTTCTAATAACAAAAAGGTTATTGCTTACATTTTGGACAGATGGAATTCTCCACGCATGGAAGACCCCCCTGTTTGCTGCAAAATGACCAAGTCAACAGAGCATACATCAGGCGTCAGCACAAAATGTCAGATATACTAGAATTCTGCTTTAACTCCAATGATCATGTAATCTGCAAGAGAATTTCATTTAAAAGGGTAAAATTAGGCAACTTACAGGGTGTTGCCGGTGGAAGAACGAAACAAGTTCAGATTCATATTCCTGTCACAAAATAGGGTAAAAAAAAATCAACTCTATCATGTATCACACACCAAGAACATATCTCAAAGTTTTTTTTTTTTTTTTTTTTTTTTTAAGAAGTGTCTTACATGTTAGTTCTACAAGCATGCTGCTTAGAGCCTTGCCATTCCAAGTTATTGTATGAAAGATCGCTGTGTCAGAGTATAACATCATACTTGTTAGAATGGGATAGGCAAAGTTATCTTTTAACTGTAGTTAACTAGTTGAATATCAAAAGATAAAATGATGCTAGAATGCTCATGTCCAAGTTCACATTTACCTTCATTCCATCAGCTAAACTGACTACTAATAACAGACACCCACATAGCACAAGAGTAAAAATAGATAAAGAACCGAGAACTTGTCAATCAAAGATTGGTCCTTGGAAATGAAAGAAAATGGAACATTGGCTACAGTAGGTCTTGTGTTAGAAGAACAAGATATTTGAAAGCAGGGAAGATTTGGCTTAAGCAGGAAAAATGGTGTTAAATGATTAAAATTTTCTAGCTACGTTACTGGAAGTCATGATAACGTTCTAATTCTGAGATTGCACAAAACAGTTGAGTTCGGGAAGTTCTTAAGAAGAAATATCCATTATTTTTCTCTCGATTTTTGCATCCTAAAGTTTATCCCTAGACATAATCCCTCATAAAAGTAAAGTTTCTCCAAGGCTTTATAAGTGATCTATAAGTTGTGATTTACCACTTGACCCACCTAATTTTCACCATAATCAAAACTTCTGATTCGTTTTGTTAGTTCATGTGATGTATTTTAAAATGTAATCACAAGTAATAATGTTTATTTTTTTAAGTCCCCCACCCCCACACAGAATTTGTCATTGGCTGCACTCTGGATGTTCACTTTCACCTGCTAAATCAGCTTGAAACTAGGCAAAATCGTAAATTTCTGACGTGATATTCCAAGCTTAAAGTCTTGAGGTGGTGCCTATTTGTCTAACTAAATCCATATCTGAAATGTTTCTTGACATTGGTGGTTGCAAAGAAAATAATAAACTTAATAGATTACCAACGTTTTAGGAGAAGGGAAAAAAAAGAAAAAGATTAGCAAATAAGAAGCTTACACATTAGTTCCATCCTTAAAGATTGACTCTGGTAGATTGCCACTTAGCAAATTGCCACTTAGGAAGCTAAAAAAAGATAAAATAAAATAATTGATCAGGATACACCCATCAGTATTATAAGAAGCATTAATAAACATTACAATATTATTTGTTGTCTGCGACATGCCCATGTGTATACTCCAATGAAACTGCAAAACTTATCAAAACAGAGAGTTGTCTACTTACATGAATCTAAGGCGCTCTATGGTTATATCCTCTGGAACTTCCCCAGTCAACTGGTTAAAGCTGAGGTCCCTATCAGTCATGATGAAAAACAACCAAAGTGCATCGTTATGATACATACAAGTTACAGAAAAATGAAGTAAAACTTTTGTATTTGAATCAAAATCATAAGATCAGGAATCTAAGTATAAAAATATCTCTGTCTTTTTCTCGATAATATCTTGATTCATTTGATCCAATAGCGTTTCATTAAAAATTTTATTATGCCATACCATACAAATTTATCATAACAGAGTATCAGAGATCATAAACATGACAGGAGCATACACGTCTTACTTACATCAGTTCCATAACCGGCATCTTCCACACATATGGAGGAATCTTTCCAGCAAGGTTACAATTTCTCAGAACCCTAAAAGAGATGAGCAAATAAGACTAAAAAACATCATATTCTAATAGATTATGTAGAGATGTTGCTAAAAAAATTTCCATCAACATAGATATATGACATACAGTCTCATCATGCTAAACATGCCCATCAATAGGGGAAAATCCTGCTTTGGCCCTTTCATATCACTGATCCTCCTACATTAACAAAATCCAGAAATTTATGAGTTTTTTCATTTCTCTTATGGATGACAATAAAAATATAGAAACAAATTTGAGTTTTACTCACAACTCTCTTAAGTTAATCAAATAGGATATATTTGCAGGAATTGGTCCCTGAAGTCCACTTGCATGTAGTTCTCTTCAATAATTCAATTTTAAACGGTATCAATAATTGATAAAGTAATTTAACATAGGTTTGTTTCTCAAAAATGAACGAAACTAGAACACTTTCTAGAAAAAAAATAACTTACAATCTTTCGAGTTGTTTCCAATTCTGTATGAAGTCTGGCATGGTTCCATTAAGGTCGATATCATTTATTCGGCTGCAGCATGCAAAGAATGTAACTTGGATGAATATGAATCAAACTACTTTGAGAGGTGAATATGAATAAAAAGAAAAAAAAAAGAGAAATGTGTATATAATTAGATCTTACAAATCTCTAAGGTTTTCTAATCCAGCAAACGTTGTCGGCAATGTGCCTGTCAATTGATTAGATGATAGCATCCTGCATATACAGAGTTAAATCAATAAATTGTTACGTTCATACCTCAAAATAAAAAAATTCAAACCATAGGAAGAAAATAACTATGTTAAAGAAAGTGGATAACATCTTACAAGGTTTGCAGACCGCTCAACCTCCCAAGTTGTGATGGGATTACACCAGTAAATTGGTTTGCTTCAAGGTTCCTGATTTTATCAAACATACAAATGAGACATGCTTTCATTTTTTTAAAGTTCAAAGTGATGATAACATGACAGAAAAGAGAAAATAAAATGAATAAACTACGTCATAACTTACAGGTATGTTAGAGTAGTAATATTTCCCAATTCAGCTGGTATTTCACCTGATAACCGATTTACAAGAACAGAGCTGCAAGATATTCTCTAGATAGTTTATTAGAGGAATAAATCAAGACATCGACAGAAAAAAAATGGGGGGAAAGATCTTACATCCACGACAGCCGCATTGAAGCCCACTCCCGAGGTATACTACCATGAAGGTAATTGTATGCCAAATCACTACACCAAGCCAAAAAGTGATTTATAGTTTCTTTTAAAGAAAATATCTCCAGATACAGCCTTAGGATACAAGCCCACTGCACTTACATTTCTTGCAGGTAAGGAAGTTTGACCATTTCGGGTGGAAGAACGCCGGGCAAATTATGCTTTTTGAACTTCCTGACATTAAAATAAAACAAAGGAAACTGCAATTTGAGAATCAAGAACAGGACAAGTGTTGGTGGGAAAATAATTTGATTGGACATAAAATGCTAACAGCATGAATGGTTAATTTCATTCTTTATGATCAAATCATAATTTATTTCAAATGCAACTGGCATCCCTTTGCATGGTACAATTATCGTCCTTCCAATGTTAATTCGTTCATCTAGACCCTTGTTTTTATGATTTAAATCTTGAGAAGAGTCAGACATTTAATTAACAACATCAGAGAATAACAAGAATCATTATCTTCAATAATCCTATTAGAATCTAGTACGCACCTAAGATCAAACTCTTGAATCTGAAAACTTTTTTTACAATCACTTCAAAATGAAAGAAAACCTTTAACTTATTATTATTATTATTATTATTATTATTATTATTTAAAAAAAAAAAGGAGATTCTTGGCATCCAAATAAACTCACTCATGTTGCAATTTATTTCAAGGAGACAGACATAAATATGGGAAACTTCATTTTCGATATGCAGAATTATCATATTGCCATTAATTCTAGAAGTTTAAGTAGGACAGAAAATTACACCAGATAGCTTGTTGAGCTAGAAATGAATATTAAGAAATAAGATAAGAGGTTCATACATCTTTATGACATGACAAATTGTTTCTTTCGCGAACTTGCAATCACAAGTAATTTTACTCTCAGATTCCCTCGGAGCTTTTTCTGTGAGCCCAAACATTTCAATGCTACAGGAGTCACTGTTGAATTTCCAATAAACTGCACCTAACTTTCTCGTAATTTGCTGGAGTGCATCAACTATATTGAATCAAGAGGCATAATGTTAGAAATTAGTCTTTTTATGATATGAATGTGATGAATATCCATAAACAAAAAATTAACAGGCAACATTCAAAACATATAATGGTTTGGTCATACATCATTCAAATAAGATACACTGTTTTATTTGGTTCTTTTTAATTTAGTGAGAATGATCTTGGACAACTCAAATGTTTAGCAACCATATATGAATCTGATTGTGTCAATTATTATTGTGAAATTTTTAGGACTAATTTTATAGTGGATTGTGAAGTATGTGAATGTAGAAGTATATGATGCAGTATTATTTAAGGCAAACTCAGGTGCTTGCTTTACCAATGGTGGCGGTGATTGTGGCTGGGCATATACTATAGCTGCTATTTTCTTGCCATTAACACAAATTCATGAGTAATGAACACCTCAAGAAAGCAAAGCACTGAAGACTGGTTTGATTATAGTACCCTATAATTATATTTAGGATATGTATACTTTAAACTATCAACAACCCACTTTTGTCCAAGCCCTCAATCTCCTTTCTCCTCTTCAAACTAGAAATTTGTCTCCTCGAAAAACAAGGAAACATCCTTCAAACAACAGCAAGCCTCCAAGAGCCCTGAATGTTGAACAATAAGCTTTGTTTTTGTACTCTTCAAACAACACAAAAATATTCTTCAACTAGTCAGCTCTTTGTTCTATGTTTTAAGGTTATCCCTTCATCGTATCTTTTGTTGGGTTGATTCCCTTCTCATCGACCTTCGGAGGCTTTTATTCATCCCTTGAACTAAGAAATCCACACATATTCGAATTCCCAACAGAACTTTTTAATGTCATCACTATGTGTTTCCAAAATGAAATAATGCACTATCTGCCTCTCTTCATTATTAATATAAGTGTTTGGATGAATGACATGGAACGTTTTTGCTTTTAATCAAAGTATATCCTGTATGTAATAATCAATTGCAAGAGAATAATTGACACATTTCATTACTGCGTATTCTCAAGCTCCCATTCCCTCGAGTAACAACCACTGGCAGCCCAGTTGTGAGAAATGCTTGTGGAAGCATCAAAACAATAGACAAAAGGAAGTAATGTCTTTCATTCTAATTCTTTAGAGGTGGTCTTCTATTAGAAATACGAATCTAGTTATCTAAATATTCCATTGGGAATAGTTTCTGCAGTCTGAACTGTTCAGACAGCAAAATATGAGATGGAAATTGCAATTTCATACTGATGTGCTCCCCATATGGGAGTCAATTTAAAGGTTAAGTGAATCATACTAGGATTGACACAGAGAAATAAAAGGAAAAAAAAAAAAAGTTGCAAATCTTCAAACAATCCCTGGGTTAAATATAATAAGTCCAAAATCATATCAGACATATTCTGATACAGCAGAAGCTCAAAGCGCCAATAAACAACCCAGTAGATGCTTAGCCATAGAATTTCAGGGGACAACTAATTTGTGTTGGGCAACTAAGAAAATCGGCAAGAAATTTATCCTTATTTCAGGCAACCACCTCATTTTGAGAAACTATAGCGAAAGGGAAGGAACATACCCTCTTCTTGGGGAAGCTTGGAATCTGCAAATCTCAGGAGCATGAAGCAATCCAGCCCAATAATCATGAACACGAAGAAGCTCTTGACCACCATCATCAAAGAACTGTTTCCTCAAAGAGATTAAGCTCAATCTGTCATGAACCGGAAACAAATAGTAAGCACATAGCCCGAAAAGCAAAAATGGCAAGCGCCAGCAGCAATAGACCCAGATGCAGACAGATTAATTGTCCAATCATTGCACATTTACAGGTTCAAATTTACCTCAAAATGTTTCTAAACTGGGTCTGGAATGAATGGCCTGTCCGCTGCAACAAAAATCTCTCTCGAATGCTTCAAAACTTTTGGGGATGTGGGTCTCTGTGCCTGTTCTTTTCAAATTGCAGCTCTCTTTAAACATCAATGAATATGATTCAGGCAGCTGAAATGGGTAGCAGAAAACGAAACCCAGTAACCAAAATGATATATTTTGGACTGGGGCTGACAAGAAATCTCAGGCTACATGGAAGATTCCAAGTGGTTCGTTGATATTTGTTTGCATTTAAGAAATGAATCAAAAACTAAAAATCAGGAAGAAGTTTTTGAAGCGGAAACCAGCGCACATGTATGTCAAAACTGAAAACTTTTTATTAAAAGATTTGGACAAAATTAAAGCCAACTGAGAAAATTACCAAAATCCTTTTGGTTTTAATTTGGTTTTAGATTCCTTAAAGATAGGCGTATTGATTACTATTTAAGACACGTCTTGGTGGGAGTATTTAAACTATATAACTAAATTTCTTTTCGTTGGACCAAAACCAAACTATATAACTAAATTACTCCCCAATTATTACCCTATTTTCCCTTTTGCCAACAATCATTTTTCCTCTGTTTGCATTACCAAGAATATGAATGGCATTTTCAAGAACAATTCTTCATTTCAAAGCACATGAAAAATGTTGGTTCAATTTATAAAATATGTCTGTTAGGGACACTTCAACTAGCCAAGCAATAACTTTTTTTCTTTCCTACGATGTTTGATTTTTTGAATCTAATCATTACTCCGTTACGAGTACATAGATATTGTATATATTTTTAATCCATATTATTAACATAGAATATTTACTATTTTTATTTGTCGAATGTACAAATTTGAGATGACTCTTAAAATTAAATTTTTTTCCATAATTGCTTTTGAGAAAGGAGTGCTAATTAACCATTTCCTCTAAATGCCTTTTAAATTTTTAAAATATAATCAAACACAACAAACAAATTTAAAGAGCACTTCTAACCTTTTCAAACTTATACCAAAATCACCTTAACGAATAGTGTCGAATGGCTTTGAAGAATAATAATTTTAAATAAATATTAATCTATTTAGAAGAAGACTGACATACACACAATTAAATATGTAAACTTCCCTTTATTATATGGTTTATTTTTAATGATTCAAAATATGAGATTCAGTTGTTTAATAAATATGATATAAATAAAACACTAAAAATAAACTGGGATGAGTTTTGCCAACTACTGTGTACGTAATTTTGTTGTTAATAACAATTTTTAGAAAATAAATAGGTGCTTTTTCAAATTTTCAATAAAGTCCACACCTAGATTAAAGATTTAGAAGGTGGACATTTACAATAAATAAGGATAATGATATATATTAATATATATATATATATATATATATATTTGATTTAAGTAAGAGAAAAATTAGGTAGATTTGACTTAATGAAAATAAAAGATGACCATTGGTGTACTAATGTTCCAAATCAGCCGCCACTGTAATGTTTCTGTACAACGTGGCCCAACCTAATAAATGCCTTACCACTTTTTTCTAAATTATTGAAATTTAAAAGTGGACCCCACAGGCCAAAAGCCCTCGCTTCTTTCTTCACTATTGCCCTTGAAATAAATTAACATATTGTTTCTGATTTCGCATATAATTCTTTTAATGGATTAAGGTATAATTTGCTCGAGGAGAGTTACAAATATAGTAAAAATATTTAATAAAACTAGTAAAGTACTAATTATATTTAGTTTTTTCAAATATAATATTTAAAAAAACGGATGTCCAATTTTAAAATGACAATTTTATATAAATTATATATATCTGCAATATATCTGATTACTGACATATACATGTGATATATATGATATAYTATTGATATGATTGTCTGATGTACTTGTGATATTAAAACATGTCAAATATAATGGGTGATATAACTAAAAAGAAATTACTGGGTTTTTTTTAGCACAACCAATGTGGAGATAAATAGTTTAACTTCCAACTTAAAGGGGAAGGGTAGATGAATTAACCACTAAAACATTAATTAATAGGTTTTTGAACCTTTAATTTTGTGTCTAATATTAGATCCCTACGTTTACAACGTCGCTACTTACATAATATGATTGCATTATTTTCGATTTACGTGCAAAGTTGATTTCAAGAAGATTAAGTATTTCATGGGTGCAAGCATTAAATTGGCAAAGTTAATTAGGACAACATATCATATACAAAATCGAAAATTCATAAATTTATTAGACAATCTTTTAAGTTACAAGATACAAGTTCGAAAGTTAAATCTATTAGAGAGAAAGTAGATGGATTTTTCATACAATTTATGCATCCAACTTGTCATTGAACACTTTTTCAGCTAAGTTATACAAGTAAAGATTATTATGTATGGGACAATAATCTCGTAATTCTTTGAAGGGTAGATCGGTCAATTTGGTGGTTTAATTTTCAAAATTTGAAAGGAAAACCAATGTTTCATGGGAAATGGAATTGGAATAATTGGCTGGCCTCCCCTTCTGACTTCTCTCCAATAATAAAAATGTCTTTTTTTGTCTTTTTTAAGAAAAGAAGAAACCAATATAAATTCAAATTACCGATAAGATATTTATTTGGAAAATTTATGTCGGTGACCATATTTATAATGTCATAATAAAAAAAAGGCTTATTCAACCTTATTTCGAATTTCAAAAGTGATGTGAAGGATGTTTAAAATTGTGGTATTTTCTTTTTAAGTGGGGTCCAAATGTGGCCTAAAAATGGCAGCTTTGTGCTTAAATTTCTTCACTTTGGCAGCCTTGATTTAAATGGAGTTAATTACTCAACCCTTTCTTTCTAGGTTTCTAACATGTTCTTCTTAACATTATTAATTACCACGTTGAATTTTCCTTTTTGGTGTACTAGGAGTTTTTGGAATGAGTAGAAAGTTCTTTTTAATTTCGGAAAAGTGAACCAAACAAAACCACATAATTAAAGAATAATTTCTTCTTATGTTCTCTAATACCAATTGGATATGATGACGATACTAGAGTAATTCTATCAACTCTCATTTGTATGGTCGTTTTTGTCTAAATTCTATTAATTTCATACTCAATATAAATTTTATAAGTTAAAATAAATAATTTACGGTAAAAATCGATACACCTCGCTAAATTCAGAATAAGGAATGTTCTTCGGAAATTTCATCGATGCAAGGGTTTTTTAAAGAATGGAATTACAAAAAAAAACGTGAGTCTTGTCAGTGTTCAATTTTCATAAACATATTTTAGTACTTAGTAGTAAAGTAAAATATTGTTATATATATGGTTAAATAATGGCTGCTTTGGAGCATGCAGACGTGGCAAAAAGAACAGAAAAATGGAAATCAAAATAATTGCCTTTGCAAAAAATAATAATAATAATAATAATAATTGCTTTGTCTTTTTCTTTTTCTTTTTCTGGCGCAGCCCACCTAAAATTTATTAATTAATGCGACAAAAGTAAAAACAGTTTATATTAGAATTAAAAGCCTGCTCCTTTGCCAAAACATATATCACATTTGAATATTAATATGCTACTGTAATTTTATATAATTTATGCGTAGAAATAACAACAAACTTATGAGCAAGAACAATATCAATATAAATACATAACATTTTTGGTTGAATCTAAAAGTCGACCGATACGAACGTAAATCTCAAGTAGATAATATCATACTAATCTTGAGATAGATGAAAAAATAGGCTTGTTATTCAATAGTATAATTTTTGGAACATCGTCTTTCCAGAGTGAAATCAACAAAAATTTACCCTTCAGAAACTGAACAGAAAAAGATTTAGCTTCTCTCCAGTAGGCTAGAGCTACACCAGACAAGTAAAAATGTACAAGACAGCAGCAAGACATTGGAATCAACGTGGACAAGGAAAATCCAACAAGCTGCAGTTGTCTGTATTATTTTTTATCTTCCAAATGGATTCCTTGGGACTGCTTCGCAGAACTTTATCTCCTGTTGATTTCTGGGTTTTGTTTCTCTTTTCGAACTTAAATCCTTGTATTCAGCTTAGACACAGTTTTGAGGGAAATTTGTGACAGTTTTAAGTTTCAAAATTTCATTTTCAGTGGACTCATCTTCCTCACCTGCTATCCTTCAAGCATCTCCACAACATCTTTCATTCTTTCGAAGTTCTTGAAATAGGCAATTGCTCATCGAAGTCACATATGATGCAACCGGTGAGACCTGTCCACGCGGAACATGAAGCAAACCGTCTTCTCAGCTCGACACGACTCGACTCCAATGTCTCTCCTAGAGCTTCCATTGGTTATGATTCAATCCCTTCTCCATACTCCAAATCCTTCGACTTCAAGATGGTTATATCAAATAGAACACGGTTCAGATGGTGTTCTTACATTTCAGCTTTACTGCTACTTCTAATCATAGCAGTTTCATTTCTCCTTCACTTTTTGCCTCATAAACATAACCACCATGAAGCCTCAAACAATCACACAGTCGCAATGAATCAAGCTCTAAAGTTTTTTGATGCTCAAAAATGTAAAAATCTCTCTTAACTCGAGAATTTCAGAAGATCTTTTCATGCCCCTGACTGATAAAATGCTTTTCTCAGCTGGTAGGTACCCAAAAAATAGTCCAGTGAAGTTTCGAGGAGATTCAGGCTTGGAAGATGGGGTTGTGGACAATAAACTGGATGGTCTCGTTGGTGGTTTCTATGATTCAGGAAACAATATTAAGTTCACTTTCCCCACAGCTTATACCATTACTCTTTTAAGCTGGAGTGTGATTGAGTATCATCCAAAGTATGCAGACATGAATGAGCTTGATCATGTCGAGGACATCATCAGGTGGGGAACTGATTATTTGCTCAAAGTTTTTGTGGCCCCAAATGGCACTTCTGATCAAGCCATAATATATTCTCAGGTAAGTCATATGGCCTCCCAATGAGAAAAATTAAAATTATTCCACAACAATGAATTTCACATGTCATGTCTATCACTTAAAAGTAACTCTAATGTGCGATGCTAGGTAGGAAGTGCCAGTAATGATAGTAATGTTCAAACTAATGACAACTGCTGGCAAAGACCAGAAGACACGAGGTACCCAAGACCTGTTTCAAAGTGTGATACCCGGGCTTCGGATCTTGCTGGAGAGATTGTTGCAGCATTATCAGCTGCATCATTAGTATTCAAAGAAGATAACAATTACTCAGGAGAATTGGCGAAAGCTGCAGAGAAATTGTTTGAGGAAGTGACTAAATTAGACCCTAGTGAGCAAGGAACTTACACCTTGGTTGATTCGTGTGGAGGAGAAGCAAGAAACTTCTACAACTCATCAAGCTACATGGATGAATTGATATGGGCAGGAACTTGGTTGTTCTATGCTACTGGAAACACTTCATATCTTGCATATGCCACTGATGCTGTAAGATTTCAGTTAGCACAGAGCAAGGAATCAAGTATTGACAGAGGAATTTTCGATTGGAACAATAAGTTCAGTGCAACTGCGGTAACTGAATCAAAGTCTTATTTGAACTTTCGGATCAAAGATGAAGAATCTAGAGCTGATGAATGTTCTTCATTTTTACTCTTTCATAGGTACTATTGACACGTCTCCTCTACTTTCATGATATTGTCTATCCATATGAACATGCCTTGGGAGCATCATCAAACAAGACAGACATCCTCATGTGTTCGTATCTCATTGATCAACACTTCAACAGGACACCTGGTAAACATTTGTTCGGATCCTATAGATCATAAAAACTTACTAGTTATTGAATTGCAACTATACTTGAACAAATCTACTACCCCACTGGTTTTTCTGTCAACAACAAGAATATATGCAAGTTTGTCTCCTTTAATGTAGGTGGACTGATCATCCTAAGACCTGATGGTGGAGCACCACTTCAGTTTGCTGCAACAGCATCATTTCTCAGTAAATTGTACAGTGATTACCTTGATCTTTTGGGAGCATCTTACATGAGTTGCATTTTTGCCAATCCTGGCTTTTCTCTGGAAAAGTTGCGGACCTTCTCTAGGTCTCAGGCAAGTGCAATATACTAAGAACTAAGTTGATTTTAGAGAGCATTAAGAAAATATCTTCAGCCTTTTTATTAGTTAAGGAATAACATACTGTTCTTCTTTCTGAGAAGAGAGAAACAATTCATATACTGTATTTTGGGAACTATCATCTTTTTGCTTACAAAGGTAGTTTTCATACTTGTTTTTCAGAAACAAAACCAAACAAATGTTAGAAACAATGACATAAACATTCTAGACTAAAGTCTAAAAGTCCTTCAGTTAAATATAAGATTTCAATGGTATTGAACTTTTTCAGCTCAACTACATACTTGGAGATAATCCAATGAAAATGAGCTATGTTGTTGGCTTTGGAACCAATTTTCCCACCCATGTCCACCACAGGGGTGCCTCAATTCCTCGGGATGGTCAATTCTATTCATGTGCTGAAGGGGATAGATGGCTCCTCTCGAAGGCTTCAAATCCAAATATTCTTTCCGGAGCCCTGGTGACAGGACCAGACAAGTTTGACCACTTCTCGGATGATAGGGGTAAGCCTTGGTTTACCGAACCAAGTATAGCAAGCAATGCAGGTTTAGTTGCAGCGCTCGTTGCTCTACACGACTATCCAGGTGATACATCAGATTTTAATGGAAAAGATTTAGGCATAGATCAGATGTCAATCTTTGATAGGATCCCAATGGCTTCTGTAGCTCCTTGATGGTCCTAAGATATATTTTTAACTTCTAACAAGAGCAGAAATGTGACTTCAGAAATCTTCGCTCTGTAATATCCCAAAATCTTTCTTACATGCAAGTATATGAACAAATTGTTTCTTCCCAACCAGCATGACCTTTTTGAGTAAGAAGTTATGCAATCTCATTATTGATTCTATGCTTTTGCCCTATTTATCATTGCTTGTATTCTCTCCCTACAAGCTAATATGGTATCCTCAGTTTTCAACACGTCCATTAATTAATAGATCACTGTAGGAAACAAAATTTCATCCCAAGAAATCATCCAAAGCAATTATCTGCCTCTTCAAAACAGAGACTAATTTTAAAAGCGGAAGCTAAGAGCTAAGACTTGAGAATGACTTCAACAATTTCAGTAGTACACAAGAGCAGTATTATTTTTTTTTTTCACTTCGACAGGATTTAGTCCTTTGTTGTAATTTAATTAGGAACGCCTAATAGGAAAACAGGCTCAAGATCTTCAAAACAGAAAAAGGAACTCTTTGTTGATGAAGAAAACTCGATTGGTAGAATAGCATGGACAGATATTTATAGAATTTGATTTAATTTTCCGGTACACTCTGTAACCAAAGTAATTGAAGATACAATACACAACACAACCCAACCAATCCGCAAGTTCGATTAAAGAACACGACACTAAATAAGTTGAAAGACAATCAATCGGCACTATATTGATCTTTAAAATTTTAGAATCTGAATGCTGCAAAACGATGAGAAGAAAAGACCTAACGCAGCAGCCGCGTACAGGGAGATCAAAAGATGTGGAGTAAACCAGAGACCCACTGCCGGAAAATAACGGATTTGAAGAAAAATTAAAGACACAGAGGGGAAATTCAATCACAAGAGAAGACCTGTTGGGGCAATCTCAAAGCCTCGGCTCTGGTGAAGCAGGTGTCGTCGATTACATCGCTCCGACACCAGCGACACTTGGGGCTCTGCGAACATTGTAACGCCGAAACCTTCTCGCCGCAATTCGGGATCTTCTGGTCTCTCCTCCTCTGGGAGCTCAATAAACTGCGATCCGAAGTGGGGAAGGTGGTTTTCCGATCCATGGGTAAGCCATTGCAAGAGACGCAGAAGAAGAATAAGAGGAGGAAGGAGAGGAGGAAAATGGAGAGCGGCGAGGGAAGATCGGAGCTCCTTCCCATGGAAATGGAGGAGAGGCTGTGGGAATCTAAATCCCACAGCTAAACTTCAGAACTCCACCGCAACTGCTGCAGCCTGGTGTTTTACTTGTTATTGGGAAAAATGCCCTTATAGAAAATAAATAATAATAATAATAATAATAATAATAGTAAATAGCAAATTTAGCATATACAAAATAGTTTTCAATTTTCAGTAGCTCAGCCCATTAACAATTGATGAAAAGTCTGATTTATCCCTCAGCCCAATATATGGAGGCCCAAAACCCAAACCATCCATTTCCTCAGGACATATGACACGGCCATCGAATCCACGACCTCTTCGCGCTTTAAATTACTTTCATTGATAACCTTACTTTCGATTTTCACTGATATCCTACTTTTCAATTTTTTTATATATATTAGAGAATCTTTTGACTTTATTTCTTTCTTCGTCTTTTTTATTTCTTGTATTGCCAATAGATATATTCTAAACAGATATTCATTTTCGACCATGTCAACGTGTTTTCACTCAAATTTTATTTTTAAAGTATTTTTTTAACTATTGTTATCCTAAACCAATTACTCACACAAATGATTTGCAAATATTTTCAAAAGAAACTAGTCCTGTGATGAACTTGAATACTTCCAATTATTATTTGTGATAGTGAACATTGCATTTGAATAGAGGCGCAACACCCTACTCTATTTAAGGCAGACTCGTTCTCATAGAATAAATGAACATTCCTAGCCCTTCAATTTTAACTTCAATTCTCGTTCTAAAATTTTGTTAATATATATATATATATTTCGAATTTAATTTTTACTTCACAAAATGCTTTTTTTTTCCTTTCAATTTTAATGTGCCCTTCAAAAAATTGCACCCCAAAAAATTTAAACTAAAATTGAAAAAAGTTTGAAAACCTTGTTAAAAACAAAATTTTCCAAAAGTTAAAAGGGCAAATAACTAGTACAAAATTATTTAGATCTGGATGCAAAGTGATTTTCCAAATAAAATGTAGCCTTTTCAATTCATATTGAGAATAAAAAAAGGAATCTTTTTCTTTTTCTTTTTCTTTTTCTTTTTCTTTCTTTCTTT
>NW_019104502.1:1470539-1495506 GCF_001995035.1 Momordica charantia | reverse complement strand
GAATATATTAGAGTTTTCGAAATGGAACCATCACCCAAATTTTCAGCGGTGGCTCTCTCTGTCTCTCTCCAAAATAGGATTTATGTACAGAACATCATCGAAAATTTCAAGATAGCAGTTTTTTCCATTTTTACGTTTTTGAAAATTTACGATGGCAGAGTTTGAAGGTGGAAGATGATAAAATCCCCAAAAACGCAAAAACATATATAATATTAGAACGTAAGAGTGAGAGAGACGTAAATTAACGGAGGCCCATCCGTCGTCTGTCCTCCACTTCCTTCTAAAACCATTTGAATTACTTGAATTTCAGAATTCTATTGTCCTTATCGATTCTCCAGGGCTTTTCTTCATCTGGGTGTGATCCATCGTTCTTGGCTATCGGGGCTAGGTTCAAAATTTTCTTCGATGGAGGGGATTTTGATTTCTCGGACGGATTCTCAAGGAATCGAAACTTTGGCCTCTAGGGCTTCCGATTTTCCCCAACCCTATCCGGTTTCTATTTCCGACGATTCCTCTTCCGCCGTGGTAAGCTTATGCATGTCGCTCAGTTCAATTAGGTTTTGGTCTGTTTTTCCCCTAAATATTTTGGGGTTGATTTTGTTTCTTGTCAATCTTCTGATTGCAAGGCATGTTTCTGGTTCGAGAATTAGGCAATTTTTATCTCTCTTCGCCTTAGAAGTTCTAATCGTGGCGAGACTGTAGAATCATTCAAATTTCACTTTCAGTTTTACAATAGTATGATTCAGGAAAATGGCTACTATGGTGTGCATACAATACAACTTATATGAACTGGAAAGTCGGAGCTCCAGAACTGATTTTATAAATATGTTTTCCAATTCTTATGATGATAGTGTCGTGCAGGGTTATCCAGAAGTCGATTCTTTTCGAGAGCTTAACGTGTCGTTAGGCCCCGAGTGTTTTCTGAGTGAAAAATCTGTTGAATCTAGGGAAAGTGACTCTGAGTCACTGCCAAGCATTGGAGAAATGCAAAAACCTCGTGGGAATTGCTTCTATTATGATTCGCCTTTGTTGGAAGATACTGGAGTCTGGATACCCATTTCTGTTCCACCCATGTCTGAATCTGATCATGAAGAGTGGGCCAAAGGTTTTCACTTGAATGGTGGTTGCTTCCCTGAAGAGGAATTGGGATATAGCCAGTGCTTTGGGGGAGAAAAAGAGTTGACAATGTGGGATGTGATGGTAGAAATGTTAACTGCTGCTCGTGGAAGAGTTGGTTCACTGGGTTCCATCGGTAACAATGGTTGTAGGTTGTCATGGATGTCTAGCCATATGCTGGAGCAAGCTTGGAGTGAACTGGAACATTCTCTCACTGAAGCAAATTTTGGAAATGTAAGGGAAATTCTTGAAGCAGAGCCACCCAGATGGCTGTCTGATAGTTCTGCTGCTTCTTGCATGTTATGTGGTGTGAGGTTTCATCCAATAATGTGCTCCAGGCATCACTGCCGATTTTGCGGTGGAATATTTTGTGGGGACTGCTCCAAAGGAAGGAGCTTGCTGCCTGTAAAATTTCGTGTTGCAGATCCACAACGAGTATGCGATGTATGTAATGTGCGCCTTGAATCTGTGCAACCATATTTAATGGATAAAGTGAGTAATGCTGCGCAGCTACCGACCCATGACTTGACAGACCTCAGTACATTGAGGTCATGGGTAAACTTTCCTTGGGGACAGTCAATGGAATATGAGATCTATAAAGCAACAAACACCATTCGAGCTTATAATAAGGTCAGTATTCAAGTCTCAAGTATGCCACCTGCCATCAGTTTTGGACTATGTTTCAGAAGCTGGAATATTTGACTATATTTCTCAAATAATTCAACATGTTCATTATGTTTTTTCCTCATGTTGCTCAGGTGGGTTCTCTAAAGCCTGAAAAACTAATTCCAGACGCCATTCTACGACAAGCAAAAGGCCTCGCAATTATTACTGTTGTCAAAGTGGGAGCAGTGATGACTTACAATGTAGGAACTGGTCTCGTGGTTGCACGTAGAGAAGACGGCTCGTGGTCTCCTCCATCTGCAATTTCATCATTTGGTATGGGGTGGGGGCCTCAGGTCAGTGTTTATTCTCTAAAGACTCTTGTTTAGTTCTTTAGTTTCAAGTATCAAGGAGAGAAAGATCACTAACCTAACAGTTGCTTGAATAGTTTGAGCCCAATTGCTAATGCTTTTAGTATTCTGTTTTAGATAATGCACTTCAGAAAACAAATTGGATCAATCTTCAGATAATGCATAATTTTCAAGAGGCATTTATACTGTTGAGAAGTAGATACTTGATGAAGATTGCTCTTCAAACAATTTGTGATATCCTGATCCCTTCTCCAGTGAACATCTAAACTATAATTTGGCCGTCACCTCTCTTACAGATTGGAGGAGAACTGACCGACTTCATAATTGTATTGAGGACGTGTGATGCTGTCAACACATTCAGTGGTAATGTGCATCTGGCTGTTGGGGCCGGTGTGAGTGCAGCAGTTGGAGTCATTGGAAGGACAGCTGAAGCCGACGTACGGGCTGGTGATGGTGGTTGTGGCTCCTGTTATACATATAGTTGTAGTAAAGGTTTGTTGTTCTTATCTGACATTATTTGTTTCCTACTGGTACATGTTTCTGAAGCCATTTTCTGGTATTATATGAGTAGAATACAATATTTTGGTTTGGATATTGTCAGAATTAAACCTAAGAGTTTTCTTATTGATGATAGTGACCTCCCCTTAGATTTCTTGTGCATCTCTCAATAGCTTTCTGCATCATTTGCAGGTGCGTTTGTTGGATGTTCACTTAAAGGAAGCATCGTTACCACTCGGACACGAGAAAATGCTCGGTTCTACGGCAGTCAGTCAATAACTGCCACTGACATTCTCGTTGGGGCGCTCCCAAGACCACCCGCAGCTGCCATTCTTTATAATGCTCTTGCTGATCTTTATCAGAAGATTGAGAAATGATCAAGCTCAGTTTGAAGTAAATTCATCGGTTTCTATCCATGGAATAAGAAATCTCTACAGCCTCATTCGGTTAAGCATTTGCCTTTATTAGGTACACAAACTGTATAGTTCTTCTTCACCATTATTCTTTGTCTCTGTGAATAAACTTTCACCTATTGCCTTTTACGCACATGTATAGAAAACAAGTCGAAATGGGATCTGATTATACTTATGATTTGTGTAAATACATTGGTGTTGTGGAACGGTTGCCTCCAATATGTCAAATAGTTTCTCCCTATTCCATTGGAAATTTCTGGTTATTAGATTTTTTCCCTCTTAAACTTAAGTTTTGCAATTGTCATGTAATTGGGGAGGAGGGGAAACTTGGAGCAGTAGGAGAGAACTTGACAATTGACATTCTATTGAATTGAATATGGCAATGAAATAACCCTTTCAACGACCAAGCCAGAATCTAATTTACTTTTTGGAAGGAACAAGAACGACAAATCGATTATCAAGGAAAGAATTAAACCGTAAACCGAGGGGCAAACTTTGCCAATCAAAACATACGGACATGCAGTTGAATCTTTCCCTTCCTTTTAGAGAAAGAACCAAATTTTGGAACTCGTGACTTTCTTTCACCTGCATCAGGACGACATATAGTCATCTAATAAGCAATATGGAGCAAGAGAGTCATCAGAATTTAATTTGAGAGGAGGTATCTGAGTTTACCTCGTTCTAGAATTCCCAAGTGTAAGTTCAAGATCATCTGAGATGCATTCCTCATGAATTCTCTCTCCTTCCCAAGGCTTCACCAACCCAATCGAACAACTTCCAAAGGCAAATTCCGCAGAAGTTCCATCCGTCATTGGAACATCTGAAGTATGATCAACACCTGCAGCGATCGTGGGTGAGCATGTCCCGCTGTGCGCAGGAGTCCAATTCCGAGACCCTCCGGCGGACAATGCCTCCTTAAACCCAAACGGATTCCTTGCCACAAGAGTGAAGGTTGGAGACGACGGTCCACTTTGGGGAATCCGCATACTATCAAGCCATGCCGAATCGGCCAACACCTGACGCCCGGGGCTCGGCGGGGTTGATGCAGGCAAGCATGAGAAGCACTGCGCAGCCCAAGCAGGAGCAGCAGCTGGATGATYGTCCCAATCATTCGGTTTTCTGGGTGTTCGAGCTGTCGGGGAGCTTGATGGAGGGGTGACAGGCGCACTTATGGAGCCACCAGTTAAATAAAGATTGTGGTGAGGCAGCCTGGAGGAAGCTGATGATGAACCGGAGGAGAGGTTCTTCAGCCATGGGATTAGTGAATTGGCGTCAGGAGCATTGTCATTGGCTTTAATGGCGTAACGGGAAGAAGTGGGGCTTGGGAAGGACGAAGAAGCAGGACTTGGGTTATAAGATGCACATGGGCTCGGCTGGTAAGATGAACATGGACTAGCAGATGCTGATCCGCCCATGATATTGCGCTCCACAGGCTTGCATCCCTGAAGAAATGTTAATTGATTATCTTTATCAGTTCTGAATGATAATCAACAGCAATTGGAGATAAAGAAGGCAACCCAAGTTCTTGTCATAAAAGTTTGACTAGAATAGTAGAAAGAAGAATCTATATAATTCGGACATAAGAAAGTTGAACTCCCCAACTTTAATTTAAATCATAAAAGACCGACCTATGCCAGAGAAGTATCATCGACGAATATGATGAGCAAATACAAGTGACGCCAAAAAAAACCCCACTACATGTTGTCCCCCAGCGTGTTCCCCTGTTGCCTCGTGTTAATAATGCTAAAAAGAAAACGTTATTTGTCGAAAAGGACCGAAAAGATTTGATTTTCTATAGAAAAAAGCATAGGCAGTCGAGAAGAATCGTGAATGTTTGTTTAGTCTGAAACCATGCATTGGGCTGATTGGACCGAAGATTTTCACAAATCTTGCCGGCCCAGCGCCATTATCAAGCTGTGCTCTCAATTAACTGGAAAAAAGGTGTATCTCAATGAAGGCCGGGAATCTCGGTAAGAGTGGCCATTAGTTGATTTTCGGAAAAAGATAAAGAAAGCAAACCAAAAGAAAAGGGATTTCGTAATTGCTCCATGATACTGCTATGAAATTGCAGACACTGAAATCCATCCACTGTACACCAGCATGCTAAATAAAGGAGAGAAAAAAAAAAAGATTAGTGGGTTGGTGGGTGGGTGCGGTGCAGAGAGAAACTGGTGTGGAAGCCTTCTTGCTCCTTTTGACATCAATTGCTGAGATGGGCAAAATCCAGCTTAATCATTTGAGGACAGTTAAGAGAGCTAAACTCAGTTTATCTGCATAAGCTTGAACAACAACACTCGGCGCCCAAAAAGTATGTATTTTCCAGAATTAGTCCATTGTGTTTGGATAATTAACGAAGCCGATAAGTGAGTGGTGGAGCTTGAATTAAGGAGATAAAATTGGCTTTAGTAAAGAACAAACTCATCCCTAAAAAGTAGACTTTAAGAGACAAGTGGTGGTTAATTTATATGGTTTCGAGGAGGCATTTCCTTTTGTTGGAAACACCTCTGTGTTGGCGTCTGAAAAACTCAGAGTTTTCCTCGTCGTCTTCCAACATGGACTGAACCAGAAAGAATCTCATAGTGGGCTCCAATAAAAAAGTAAAGTAGTCAACAGAATTAAAATCGAGAGCTGACCGTCGGACTCCCTAACAGGTCCGTGAATCTAAAATTCCCCTAATGGGACTAACTTACGCCCAACCCCACTTCGGGAATGCAGACAACTTCTTATTGGATTGAAATCTTTTTGGCCAAAATCATGTGTACTTAGGTCTAATCATAGAATTACGGAGAATTCCAAAAACAATTACAGTTTCATGATCAATTCCAACTGTATTTAGCACGAAGAGTTCCAATGCCCTAACACTAACATAACACCCACGGATCATATTAGCATTTAGCACCATTTCCACAAATCCGGATCCACATTGAAAGCAATTGAAGAAACAAGAAGTTAGCAGCAATCATCCGCAATTCAACCGCCCAATTCCAACAGGAAATCGAAAGGAAGAAACGAACACGCACATCCAGAAGAAAACAGAGGGATCGCGGGAGAGGGGTGAGAGAGTGCGTACCTTTCGATAGGTAGTGCCGTCCTCTTCGACAGTCCATCCAGCTTCATCGCAGAGGGCTTTGAGAACCTCGTTGTTGTCGCAGTGCTTGGGGAGCTTGTAATTGCCGTACATTCTGAGGCCGAGAAAGATCTTAGCGGCGATGGCACGGCGGCGCCGCTCACGGCGTTTGTTGTTCTCCCTCTCCTTCCAAGTTGGCATTCTCGTCCCGGACGTCATAGCTGACGGCGGCTGATCGGAGCCGGTCGAAAGGGAGGGGGAACGAAGCCGGAGAAGAAGAGGAGAAAGAAAGAATTTGGTGAACAAAAATGTGAGACCAAAATAAATAAATAAAGAAATAAAGAACCAATCAGGCGGTCGTTTTTGGGGAGAAAAAAGAGAAAAAGCGTGAGAGAGAAAGATCAGAGACGTTGGTTTCTGGAGTTTAGTACTGCGAAATTACCACATTACCATTCTTCTTCTTTTCTTTTCTCCCTCCCCATAATCACGGAGTAAACACGTGTTTACGATTTTATTTTTCCTTTTTCCCAATATAATGATTATGTATAATATAATTATGACATAAATTTATTCACGAATTCAAAAAATACAATACAAAAAGACAATTTTTTTGTTCGTCCGACAGTACGTATATATATACGCGAATTTATGGCGGAGAATTGTATACTTTTTCTTCCCATAATTTTATTTTAGTAAAAATGTCATTTTTTACCTCTAAGATGTGTCGATTTTCGTCATAATTTCTAATTCACTGCGTTTAATATTAAACTTTTGATCAATGTTGTGATTTTTATTTCTTTATTTAATTTTTGCTGCTTCACCTTCACCCACTAGTTTTTAGCATAAATACTGTAAATAATTCTAAAAACGTGCTAATTTGATGAAAATTAAGCTTTGCACACAAAATTAAGTTTGATTAGTTCACATATTCAATTAATGTCGTTTTTAATCTTATCTATTTTATAGGATAAATTTTGCAATATCTTTTAGAGTTTGAGGTGAAACTTTCCATACGTGTAGATTGATGAGATTTAAAGTTGATAGTTAAATTTAATTTTTTCTTCATTTATTTTTTTTTATAAACTAGAGTCAGCGGGATACTTATTATTTTAAATATCGCTTATTTATCTTAATGCATATTAAAAATGAATAAAATGATAGCAGGTATGTTAGGTTACAGGAGAGTATGAAATTTTAGGTAGGATAGAAATGATAATAAATTAACTGTTCTTTATCCAAATAATTTATTCAACAAATATAGTAGTAACGATGAATATTTCAACTATATAATAGATTTTACTCTTTAATTCTTTATTATATACTTTATTGTTTTGTTGTTCAATATATTCTAGCATGAGATTTATTTTATTTGGTCTAAAGTTTAAAATACAAATACTTTTTTTGTGCAAATGAATAGAATACTTTTTTTACTTTTTGAAGATAGGAATACAATACTTTTTAATCCGTCTAAAGTTCTACAAATGGCATGATGATATCCAACGTTAGTTTGTTAGTTCTACAGATGGCATGATGATATCCAACGTTAGTTTGTTAGTTCTACAGATGGTATGATGATATCCAATGTTAGTTTGTTTTAAAATTGTATGAGATAGATGAAAGTGTGACAAAACTACACCAATTACAAAAATTATTGTGAGATCATAATATTTATTTGGAGTGGTAAATCTCTTCGTCTACCACGTTTATGATTAAATAAAAGAAACTAAACCAAACACAACTCAATGAATAAGACACTTATTATTATGTCAAGTATCAATGATTCGATCTCTTATTTCGTAATTGTTAAATATATAGGAGGAATAACTTCTCCTTTTAAGAGAGGGACACAGAGAACATGAAAATATAATAATAATAATAATAATAATAATAATAATAAATCAAGAAATATATTCAACCTGAATTTTTTCAAATTATCTTATACGTATTTGTACCACTCTAAATGTATAATACTTTTTTTTCTCTGTCTTTGTTTTTTTTTTTTTAGGAAGTGTATTTCTTAAGCATGATATTTTTTATATTGTTTTGTACTTTTTGAAAGATACTTAGGCTCTTGGAAAAATAATAGTATTCCAAACTTGACTGAAAATTCACAATCATTTTAAGATATAGATTTAAACAAATAGCTGCTGAAAAAGAAAAGACTTAAACAAATAGGGTGGAGTCCTAAATTTTCATAGAAATGAGCAAAAATTTACGTTATAACTTTTTGTATGCATAATCTTTTAATTATGAAAATTTAGAGAGAAATTTTTTAAATTTTCACATTTTTATGTTTTTTTTTCCTTTAGAGACTAACCAAGAGTTGCTTCGCCCAAATATACAAAAAATATATATATAGTATGGGGAATTAAATGGATTTGCTCTCTCAAAAAAAAAAAAGGATTTACTATTATGTATTCAAGAGAAACAAAAAAAAAGATTTACATTCTATGATAGCAGACAAAATTAATAATAACACTAAATGGAAAACAAACCCAAGCATGGCACCTTCCTAAAGTATCATAACATATTTTACAATGTTTATAATATTTTAGCTTTTAGAAATATTTTAGGAAATAGATCAAATAACAAATAAAACTATAAGTGAAAGTAGTAAACTTAATTTTTAAAAACATAAAATTAAAAATAAAATTATTATTATTATGGAGGATGGGGACCTTCACTCTTAGAAGCCCAAAAAACAAAATTGTTTTTAAAGAGCCTAAATAATTAGTCATCAAAATACACTTTTAAGTATATTTAAAACTTAACCCATTTATCTATGATTTAAAATTTAAAATTTAAATAAAAAAATTTAAGAAGCAATTTATAAACTAAAAAAATTGAATTAAGTTGATGTGACCTTTTTAAAATTTACAAATCTATTAAATATAGAATTAAAATTTTAAAGTTTTACCTTAGTTTATGTCTAATAGATAAACGAAAGATGTCAAAAAAAAAAAGTCAATAGATATAAGATTGAATGTATTAGGTATAAAATTGAAAAATTTAGAAATTAATACAATACGAGTTTATTAACAAATTAAAAAAATAAATAAATAAAAGGAAAAAGAAATCCTGTAATTTACAAATAAGGGGGTGATAAAAGTTGACATCACATCCACACGATAAAATCATGAAAGAGAATAAAAACAAAAGGCGATCGCTGATTATATAATTATTTATAATTTTATTTTTCAAGGGACACCCTACCCTACGGAGGATGCCTCGAATTAGGCTCATACCCTCCGCCCCAGCATTCCATTCACGTGACTATCACGCCCTACGGAACGTCGTTTGCGTGATGAACCACAGAGGAGCCTGATAGAGCCACGTGTCCCGGTCTCCCAGAGCTTAGTGTGGTCCCGGCTGTAGGCGCCACTTTCCGCTGGCTACCCGGTTTAGTTGAAGTTATTTTTTATTTTTTACCCTCCGAGAACACGTGGCAGTAACTCGGACGTTGATCATTTGTCCGCTGGAGAAGTGATAATGACACCTGAGGTTTATATCACCGCCTAATAGTAATCCAATGCGTGTGGAGAGTGTCCCCACTCCACATGTGATGTAGTTCATTTTCCTCGATTTGGAAAGTCTTGGGTCTTTTCATCCCCCTAATTTCAATGGGGAGATATTTCTACATATGGAACTTTTTTTTTCTTCTTAATGTTTAAACATAAATTTCTTTTTTAGAGAGATATTTATGTGTTGTGTTTGGAATTTTGGAAATTAGTGTGATTTGATACATAAATCTTGCCATCCACACTTTCGTTCAATGCTAAGGATAATTTTTAAGAATACTTTATATACTATTTTTTATTTTTTTTATTTTTATTCGTTTGGATCATTTACTTCCAAAATATTCATTTTCATTCTGATTTTATATTTTTTTTAACTTTGTTTCATTCTTAGTTTTTATTCTCTTCAAAATGTTCGTTTTGTTCGTTGTAATTTTAAAAAGGGATTATTTTGATCCTTATTTGAGTTCTAAAACAAATTTCATGGCATAATGAAAACTCTTTGACGTAAAATTATGGATACATTTTAGGAAAAATATTGAATAGAGTGTCCTACTAAAGTTATGATAGAAGAAAGTGAGATAAAAAAAATCAAATGATGGGACCAGAGTGATTACTTTTTAGAGGAAGGTCTCGAAAATAAAAAAAACTAAATAGGTTAAATGATTTAAATGTACATGTACCAAAATAAATAAAAGTGGAAAATATATATATCAAAATAGTACTTTAACTAAAAATAAATAAAATCGACCTAGTGAAATATTATCTAACTATTTAAAATAGTGGTTGAAGTTATTGATAACTAGACGAATTAGTAGGAGTACCTAATGATAAAAATATAAATAAAAGCGGAAGAATTTATTTGGTATCATATTACCTATTAATAAACTTTAGTGAACATAACTTAACGGTAATTTGTATATATATCCAACTAATTGATTGTGAGTTCTATTTCTGATCCTAACTCTCAATTTCATTCCAAATATAAATAAATAAATAAATAAATATATATATAAAAGGATATTTTAATTTCATTAATTGGACATTCTACATTGTGCTCGGATAAATATTGCATTTTTTACCTTAAATTTAAACAAGCCTTGTATCCAAATATTTAAGCATTGCAAAAAATTGCAAATTTAAACAAAAATACAGCTCAAGTTTTTTTTTTTTTTTTAATCAGTTTCATACCAGTCATATATATTACAATTCATTAAAGCAATTGTTTGAACAAATTTTTAAACAAAAGTCAATTTGAAGGTAAAAATTATAAAATACGTAAGTTTAAAACAAATACTACACCACCCCTCAAAAAATAAGGTCTAAAATTAAACTTATACGTAGGGTTATTTCTAACCAAGTTAAAGAGAAAATATAAAAAATATTTGACTCCTCCACCATGAGTAAGAAACTTTATCATCCTTATGATTAGATATTTGACAATTCATTATTATTTAAAAAAAAAATCTTTTGTTTTTACTTTTCTCTGTTAGTGACAAATTTTCTCCAATAAAATTTAGAACTATAAGTTTTAAATTTTTTCATACTACTTCAATCAATTTTTTGCAACTTGTGTATAATAATCCGCATTATAATAGAAATAAAGTATATAAATAAAGTGACCCACAAGATTTTAAGAGTTAAAAATCTCAAATATAATATTCCCACCCTCTTAAATTACCTCATTTATTTCTTAATGTTATTTATATTTTCAGGATAGGACGTTTATCTTTTTATCTTTTTTGTTTTCTTTCATTTCTACATCTCCTATCTTTTTCATTTGAATTTCTTTTACAACAATCATACTTTGTTTGATACTTTATTTTTATTTGTAAGTTTATTTTCAATTAATTAATATTTATTTTTCTTATATAATGAATATTATAATTGTACTTTATTTGTTATCCATTGAGATTTATATTTTATTTATTACCCATTTAGTTAGGTTATTTTTATTTGTAACTAATATTGATTAAATAGGACAAAATAATTACCAGTAGCATATTATCTTTCTTTTCTTTTTTTTGAAGACAAGTATATTATCCTCTTCATTGCTGTGTAACCAAATATTTTCCGAAAAATAACTAGAATTTGTGGCGTGGTGGCTTGGAAGCGTCCACACGTGCGCCGCGGACCTGAAGACATATTATACTGTAATGCAAGTTCGGGAATGGAGTCCGGTACTGATGAGACCGAGACGGCGAGTGCGGGGGCATTATTAATTATCATGCACTTTTTTTTTTATTTATAATTTTCCAGGTTGGTTTTAAGGAGGTGGGGCCCGCAGTGTAGTCTAATCATATCCGTTAAAAACTGATGATGGGGTTGATCTGACAGCCACTGAGCGAGCACGTTTCATATTGAAGCGGTGTCGTTTTGGACGGTGGGTTTGGCCTTTCAAAGTTTCAAGTCAAAGATTACAATCATTTGGACTGGACGAATGGATGCTTTCACGGCCCCCATGAAAATTTAAATTACACAAAATCTTCAAATTCATGGTAATTTGCCAATTTTGATCGTGAAATTTATTTAACAAAGTGATTCAAATTTGGTCTTCAACTCCCAATTAAAACATCGAATTTAATTAAGTGTTGTAAATTTTAATCTGCAACCATAGCTGAACAATTGTTATTAGAAGCATGTAATGAATTACAAAATATGGCAGTAGGGCTTTAAGAAATTTATAAAATTTAAAAGTAACAAGATCAACATGATCTCTTGGAAAATCTAAGTCCTCGGATAAGGATTGAATTTAAATAAATTTAGGATACCCGTCCCTTGCGATGTCCAGAAAAAAGCAAATTCTATAGTACATAAGTTAGTATTAGCCGATAGTTCAAATGTATATATGCTCTGACTTTTTCACTTTCCAAACTATCCAACATGAATTTAATCCTTTTGGAGTTCGAGTGCGAATCATCATAATAATATTTTGATTTATAAAAAAAAAAAAAGAAAAAACTATATAAAACTTTATTTTGATCAACCGTGGTGAATTAATTTTGAGAAAAATTTTCAACGGCCAATATTATGCGTTTATTTACCAAGACTTTTACAAATTAATAGGGTCATATTATATTATCCTTGCCATGACAATGGGGGATATTTTTTCTAAACTAATTAATAATAAAAAAATAGATTTTTTTTTTAAGTACAACGTGTAGGAGTGGAGATCGAACTCACACCCTCTTAATTTAGATCTCTGTGCATGCTTAACAATTCAAATAATTTTTGGCTGAATAAAAGTTTTATCTTTCTTTCTTTCTTCTTCTTCTTCTTCTTCTTCTTCTTCTTCTTCTTTTTTTGGTTATTAAGTGAAAAGCAAACCCAATCCACATCTAAATAATATTAAAAGTTTGGACATGTTAGTAATATTATCATTTCTATTTTTTTTAATAATAATGATTCCTATTGAATTAAATTTACTTTTATTTTTATAATGTATATAAACTGAATTGAAGCAGATAATTTTTTAAAATTACATATGCCTACTTGTAGCATGTGGCAACTATGGTGTTATTATTTTAAACATCTCCAACCAATTAAAAAACAAAAGGGAAAAAAGAAAGACTTGGTCTAATGTTTAAATACCTCCCCAAAATTGTAAAATTAATTATTAAAAATCCTAAGTTTGTTTTACTAATTAGACCTTTGTAGTTATGCACTTCTTACAATAGCATCCAAATTTTAATTGAATTTAAAAAATTGAAAAAAAAAACATGTTTTAAAAGGATATGGGCTATGATCTTACAACATGTTTTCCAGAGTAATGATGAAGCAACATCAATTTACATTCTTCTAAAATCCTTGTTCTCTTGTCCTTTGTTCTACAACTAATTATAACATTAGGGATATGATGAAATTCTTTTCATAAAAGACAGGGTTTCGTTTTTACTAATCCATTAATCATGTACTCAAAAAAAAAAGAAAAAAAATCCACTACATTATATTCATAATATATAACACCCAATTTATAATTTACTTGAGTAAAAGAATAAACGCTATTTATAGTAATTATTAGACTCATTTATTACAAAGATTAGAAACGAAAATCTGAAAAAACTGATCATACAATTTATTTTATTAAATACTAAAAAAATCAACTAAACATAATTCAATAGTTAAAAGACACTTATTATCATCTCAAAAGTCGATTGAATCTTCTACTTATAATTTTTATAAGAAAAAGAAAAGGACGAAGAAAAAGAATTTTGGTGTTCAAAACAAGTAATACATATTCAAGGGAGAATAAAAACAAATAAATGATATAAATTAACCAAAGATTTGAACTACATTTTATCGTAATGATATGTTATTATTATCATTAGATAAAATGTAGTTCAAATGTTTAATTAATTTAAACAATATTTTGTGTTTTTCAATTTGAAATTTATGATTTCAAGTTTTTTTCTTTATTATTAATTTTTTGTTTTCTAAGTACAACTTATAAAAGTGTAGGAATTCAAACTCAAAACTTTTTGATCGGACATAGATGCAACTTGACGAGCCATGCTCTCAAAAAATTTATCAGTTGAATTATATCTTTACCGGCTACAAAATCAAATGTAGATAACCAATTGAGCTTTTTTTCTGATAAACATTAAATGTAGACCTTAATCAAAGTTACAAAATTAGAACTGTATTTTAAAATTATAAAAAAAATTAGAATTCAATGATGAACGGAACTCGACATCACATAAATTAAAGGTAAAGAATAAAACTAAAAACACAAGTAAAAGTTTAGTATCAAAAAGTATAATTAAAAATTGACCTCTATTTTTTTAGCTAATGGATCAAACCATCCATTTTTTGGATGATAATAGATACTTGAGGTATGTTGGAATGATTGGCAACTTCATATTAATTTTTTAATACGACAAGTATGAGGTAATTATTAAACCTCCAACATCAAAAGAAAAAATATATATTTTTTCTATTTTGTTTATTTAAAATGAACTATACTTATATTGACAATCGAGATTGGCGAGATATATATTTCACCGGTAATTTCAATAACACGGTCCCTAATAACTCCTCTTAATCTCACTCACCTTGTTGCAGATCTAATTGCCGCATTTGTATTGAGTTTCAGCTTGCTAATAGACGTAAGTTTTTGACATTGGTAACTCAATTCTTGGCAAGATACAATATTGGTTTTTTTTTTTTGGTACGATTTAGAATTTAAATCTATACAGTTATCTACTCATTTCCCAAATCTTTTCCCCATTCTCTTCACAAAGATGATCTGAGTTTCAAACTTAAACTAATAGCCAATTAATACTCTTTTTAATCCTAAATTAACAAATTATATCCATTAACGTCACAAAAAATTAAGCTACAAAAGTACCTAAATTCAATAATAAAAATAGTCAAATCTAACCAAAATCAAACGTGTAAAAAAATAAAATGCTCAAATAGGAAATGCCAGCCAACTAAACAAAAATTCTTGATAACGCAGAATCTATCGTTTGGTTTTGCCATTGGATCCCTATAAACGAGAGCGTCGACGACTATTCAACATGATAATCGACGTTGTGGGGCTTGTTTTTGAATGGAGGAGGGGGAGCCTTGACTACGCACTCCACGGAGCTAGAATCGGGGAGGGGGTATCCCATTGGGCCACAAGCCCACTACATGACGCCACCCGCCATGGTAACATAATAAGAAAATTAAGTACCCATGAAAATATCCTTATTAAATTTTACTATTCAAAATGGGTTATTTTTTGGTTTATCTCGTGATTAATAACATATTATTTTTAGACAATAGTAGATAGAATCAACGCTCCAAATTCTTGAACGCCCAGAACCAAATACAAATATTTTGTAATAAAATAAACACTAAATATATAGCATTGTTCATATTCTTTTAGGCAATTCTCAATTTGGCTCTATTATTGTAAATTTCTTAAATCTTCAATGTATACCAATTTTCAATTAGGTTTTTCCATAAAAATGGTTGAATTTTGTTAACAAAAAGTTATGTATCATTGAATTATTCTATTTCATTAACATATTTAGATAGGTAGACGTCATTTCACTCAGATGCTATGTGAAACTCAACCCACCCATCAATAAAATCCGACCTAATCATCACAACAAAATCCATTTATTTCAAGGGGTATGCCCACTTTCTAAATATGTAACCACACTTAATTACACATCAATTTTCCATTAACAAATTTTAACACATTTTTGTATGAAAGACCTGTAATCATAATTTATTAAATTGAGACTTTTAAAAATTTTAAAATGATAAATAAATATTTGATATCTAGCTTAAACTAAACTAAGGACATTGTTGAATGAGAAATTTTGACAAATTACGAAATGCCACATCAAAATTTAAAATTATATTTTAGACCAATCATAAAATTACACGTGTCCTAAATTAATTTTAAATCGGCAAATCAAATTGTGCCACGTGTCTCTCTTATGGTCATCCGATGAAATCAACTAATTGGATCAAAACCCATAAAGAGATTGGACCCAAGCCCACAGCCCATTAAAGCCCAAGACCCACCAAGCTCAATAAATAGGATCGGTCACCTCTCATCTAGAGGAAGAGAAAAAAAAGATCGAGAAGCATTGGAAATTCAGAGCATTCGGTGCATTCAGAGTCATCTACAACCGTTTAGAGTGCCAAGCATCCAAAACTAACAAGACTTGAAGAACTAAAGACTTGAAGACTACGAGACTTTAAGAATTCTGAACCCTCTCTTCGCCAAGCGACCGACCGAAGAACACGTTGCAAAACTAAAGTACTTCAACAAGCTGCAGATTTCATCAAGCGAGCCAAAGACTTCATCAAGCGCCAAGCGTCAAGCTTCACAGCCGAAGATTTTAAAGATTCTTCGATACGCTAGAAGCTGAAAGCGTAGACCCATTGATTCGAGAACAAGCTCACAAGCCTTCGAATTAAAATTCACATCTGATCATACATTAGAGATTGTAACACAACATATATTCAATACAAATCAAGTTCATAAATTCGAATTTTCTCTTACTGAGATTCTCGTGGAACAGACATTACTTTTTACAATTTATTTAAGTTTATAATATAATCTAATGAAATTAAAAATTTGGTTAAATTTGACCCAAACTTTTTTTTTTATTATGAGGAAAAAAGAAAAAATCGTTAAATGAAAAATCTCCCCGTAGTTTGAAAAAACGGCCAATCTTTATCTTACACGTACACCTCCTTCAATTTCGCAAATTTCAATAATTGGACGCTTTGTAATTGTTGCCTTATCCTCCAAGTTCCGTCTTTTTATTTTCTTTTTCCACCATTTTTAAGCGACTGATGATTTTTTCAAGGCCATGTTTGGTACTCTACTCGTCGACTAAAGCTTTCTTTATTTCAGAACTATAATTTCTCCTAATCCAGCGAAGGAAAAAGAACTGCTTGTTTTGGTGCAGTGCAACTACAGGTACCTAGTGTCTACAGTTTGCCCTCGAATCTGGGAATCTTTTGTCGTCGCTTTTTCCCCCATTTGTATTGGTTGAATCGAATTGATTAGGTTGCATAAGCATTCTATTAGTTCGAACCGTTATATTTGATTCCGCAACTTTTTTTTCTTTTGTCTTTTTTAGGCTATAAGTTGAGCAGATTTTACTTGAGTTGACTGGGGCAGAGTCGATGGAAAATCAAAATTCATCTTCTCTTACAAAATCCCTTATGGGAATTCAAGAGCTCTGAATTGGGTTTATCCGGAAATCAAGCTCCGACGGGAATCTCTGAGATTTAGCGATGTTTTTGGTAGTCAAAATGAAGACCCAGCTCGGGGTTTTCGCTTTAGAGGTTTAGAGGAGTCCTTTTCCATTGAGTGGACTATCATTATTGTTCTCGAAGTTGTTCCAGGTGGTGAATTTCTTAGATTTCTATTGATCTTCTTTAGCAAGGGATTTGATACTTGGGACTTCTGTTTGCAATTTCGGTATACGGATCAGGAGCTGTTAATGTATGTATAGCTTCTGGATTTTGAATTTGGGGGTTTCATTTTGGGGATTGGAGAGGGTTAGGTTATAGAATGGATGAAGCTCAGGGAGGCGGCGGCTTGAGTTCGCTGCCTCCATTTTTAGTCAAAACATATGACATGGTCGATGATCCTTCGACTGATTCGATTGTTTCATGGACTCCTAGTAATAAAAGCTTTGTTGTTCGGAATCCACTGGAATTCTCATCAGTTCTGTTGCCAAAATTCTTCAAGCATAGCAACTTCTCCAGCTTCATCAGGCAGCTCAATACTTATGTAAGATGATGATAAATTTCATTCTTGTAGTGTTGTGGTTATGTTTTTGCTTTTGTTGTCTGAATCTTTTGTTGATTGCTTTAGGGGTTCAGGAAGGTCGATCCTGAGCAATGGGAATTTGCTAATGAGGATTTTGTTAGAGGTCAGCCATATCTGATGAAGAACATCCACAGGAGAAAACCAGTCCATAGTCATTCTTTACAGAACATTCATGGACAAGGAATATCCTCTCCGCTGACTGAAGTGGAAAGAAAGGGTTTGAAAGGTGACATTGAAAGGCTTAAACAGGATAAAGAGCAGCTTCTTCTGGAGTTACGAAGACACGAGCAAGAGCATCAGGGAGTTGGATTACAAATGCAGAATTTGAAAGATCGGTTCGAACATATGCAACAGCAGATGCAAACGTTTATCAGTTTGGTGGTCCCAGGACTTCGCTTGGATCTTCTGCCACGATTGGAAACTCCTGAGAGAAAGAGGAGATTGCCTAGAATTGCTTACAACAACAATGAAGACAAGCTTGAGGATGACCAGATGGGGGGGACAACTCAATCCGTGGCTAGAGAAAATATGGATTGTAGTTTTGATCCAATTTTGAAAAGAGAGCAGTTTGAACTTTTTGAGACATCTCTGATCTTTTGGGAAGGCATTATCCATAGTTTTGGTCAAAAAGTTAGTCCACTTGATTCAAGCTCATACCTGGAGTTGGATGAATCTACAAGTCATGCCAGCAGCCCTGCTATGTCTCACAGACAAGTTAGCGAGGAGTTTCGATGTAAATCACCTGGAATTGACATGAATTTGGAGCCGCCCGTGGCAACCGTTGCTCCGGAATCTGTAGCCTCGAGAGATCAAGCAGCTGGAGTCAATGCTCCAGTACCAACTGGAGTCAATGATGGATTCTGGGAGCAATTCTTGACGGAGAATCCTGGTTCATCTGACCCACAAGAAGTTCAATCGGCGAGAAAAGATTCCAATGTCGTGGTTGAAGAAAAAAGACAGAGAGATCACGGAAAATTTTGGTGGAATGTGAGGAGTGTAAATAACGTTGTAGAACAAATAGGGCACCTTACTCCAGCAGAGAAATTTTGATCATAGGTTGATTGTTTTTCTGAATTACTGATTCACCATAGCTTCCACATGTAACATATTTTATTATGAATGGAACATTTGGGCTCTCATCCATGTCCTTTTTCAGATGATCTCATTGATTTAAAAACTCCCTCATAATACTTGCCTTGTACTCCCAAGATTCTATGTTGCCACATCATTGTATTCTTTTAAATAAAAATCTGTGCATTGTCTTCTGTCCATAGTACTTCCTCTGTCATTTGTTTTACGAGCACTAGTTTCTCTTTCTCATTTCTAACATTATAATTTGATTTTGGGAACTTTTTAGAACTCTGGTTCCTTCTATAGGAACATGAAGTACTGTGAAATATTGGGTTAGTTTGTTTCAATCTTCACTTGCAAAATGTAATTAGAAACTTCAGATTACCATGCATGTTGCTTTTCTGTGAAATCTCAAGCTAGCTCTTGAGAGAGTGGTGAAGAGTTTCTTGCCTTTTCAAGGTTATAGAAAGAAACTCATTGTCTTGATACAGAAACACAGTTACCTTAAAGGTTAGTCTCTCTTGGCCTGTTTCAAAGGTGGCATTATTACTGAATTTGACTATCATTCACTTATGCTTCAGAGATCATGATAGGGAACACAAAACTTTACTCCCAATTTATTCTCTGTTTCCTTTAGTCTTAGAAGATTAATGGTTTATCTTTTGTTAGGGAGATATCAGTGAAGTATTATCATGAAACCCTCTAACATGTTAAGAAAAAGTTTGTCTAATATTTCATCATATTTGTTTTGCTGATTCCTTAAAGACTTCCAACAGCCCTTGAGGATTGACATCCTAATAGAAAAATCTCTTTTTGTTTAATGCCAAGTGGTAAGTATCTCATATCTGATGCTCCATCTGAATCATCTGGAGTGTGATATTTATTTCTCATCATTTGAGGTATGTTCAAGATTCTGAGTATCACTTTCTGATTCTTTGGGCTATTGTAGGTAACTTTTGAATACGCTGAAATGGTGATTTCGACTTACAGTAAGTTCATGAAGATGAAGGACAATCTTGCTGCAAATTCCACTCTGAAATGGACACAGAGATCTGCTGAAAGAAACAGCGTCCAAGTTTCACCTCTGACTGCTGCTAATCTTTGGTTATCTCGCTTTGGTTCTTGGGTTCAAATTTTTACTGCGGTTAGTATGAGGAAGGACAATTAATAATTACTTTTAATTTGGGACTGCACAAATTTTATTCTCATTTTCCATGATCTTTTTTCCTTCTCTTTATTTCTGTTTAGAGCTGTACAACTTAAAGTTATTCACACTCCAGCCATGTGCAAATGCATGTAATCTGGCCTGGGAACAATTATGGACAAAAAACTTCATTAGAATTTATTCAACAGTGGAAGTGAAAATTTTACATGTTTAACTTTACAAAGAATAGAGAGGAAAAGGGTTAATTCTATCCATATAAGGAATAAAAATGGAGAAATACCAAATCAGCCCAACCAAATTCAACTCGTTCCCTTCAAGTTTCACCTAAGAAGCTCCAGAAGTTGGGATGGCTGGAGTTGTGCTGTAAAATCTCAATGTGGGAAGGGCCTGTTGAATGGGTTAGTGGGTGCAAAGTTGCTTTTAGAGCAAGGAAAAAGAACAGCAGCTTGCATTTGAATTGAAAATAATGTGTAACCCATCATCATAATGAGTCCACCATGTTGATTTTTTGTTTTTATTCAGATACAGAAACAGATACAGACCAATGGTTGCTGGAGAAAATGGCCAACTCTGCTTCCACTTTGAGTGCCTTTTCCTTCATCTCATTGCATTGCAGTACACGAGTGGTGAAGCCATGCCCCACCATTCTTGATCATTGCCTAACAACTCACTGTTGATGTGAACACATTTTTGCCACTCAGTGGGACTTCCCCAACCCAATGCTCATAACTTTGCCACCTAACAACACCAGCATTTGTTTTCAATCCTTATAAGGGAAATGAATAGTGCAAGAATTGAAGTTCTGATATCTGTTGAACTGTTAGCATTTGTCGTTTTGATAATGGTAATTGATAGCTTCGCATATAGTAGTTGATTAATGGTCTCCAATCAATCAACTAGAAACAGTATTCACATCATGATATTTCTTCATGGATATTGAAAGGGATATCCTCTATTCAACATGATAATGATGACCAATTTGATAGGGAACAATTCTGAAAAATATGGATGCCCATTGGGAGATGCTCATGGTGAAGGCATTGGATAAAACTTCCAGTTTCAGGTATTTGTGCTTCTTGGGGGTGGAATGGAAAGAGGCCATCCTAGTTCGAGGATCAGAATGAAGCATAGCCTCCATTTTTTTGCCAATGTTTTCTACCACAGCAGATGATACATGTATTTTAAGAGAAAAGTAGATTACATGATTCATGGCAACCATTGTTTCATAAAATATGGACATGGTTGAGCTAGAATCCTTCCCTTCTAAATTTCAATTAAAGAATCTGTAAACATTTTAACAAAATTGGGAACCCATGTAAAGCCTGAAGCCTACTAGACAATGGTGAACGGTTCAACTATACGACGGGTACCGAGATGGATATTGGCACAGACACCTCGCTTGTAAAGCTCGGATCCGAGGCCGAGTTAGTTGCATAGGCATAACCAACACCCAATCCACCATAATGCATTGCAACATGCTCGCATCTTTGGAACACTCTGGCTAGTGAAGCAGCCTTTCTTCTTGCTCGCTTGGTACCGGTAAATAGAAGCGTTTGGAGCAATCCAGCCAAAGCGGGGGCCTTGAATACTTGCTCGGTTGTGGCAGCTCCCCCACTTCGGCATAACTCAAGCAAAGCTGCAACTGCGTTCTCTTTTCCTCTCGGCGTCCCACATCGCATCATTGCTATCAATCCTGCCACGGCTCTCTCCTCTTTACCCACTGCTGCAGCACCAACGGGCTGTCTAACAATCAAGGCCAATGCACCTGCTGCTTCCTCAGCAACACCTTCATTCCCCAATGCTCCTACAAGTGCTGTTACTGCCCCGGCCTCGATCATCCGCACACAGTTATCGGTGTGGGTTGACAGATTAAATAAGGCTGTTACGGCATCCTTCTTTCCTCTTGGTGTACCATTTCTCAACAAACCTGCCAAGGCTTCAACTGCACCACCCTCCTCTGCTATTCTCTTCTTGAAGTCATGAACTGCAGACAGGCTGAATAATGTAGCTGCAGCATTTTCCCGTGCTTCTGTAGTGTGTCCAAATCTCAACACTTCGGTTATTGATCCTAAGCACCCTACCTCACTCATAATCAGACTTTTGTTCTTGTCATATATTGAGAGATTGAGCATAGCAGTCACCGAATTCTCCTGTGCAACGGGGTTGGGGGAAGCCAGCAACTTTTGGAGATGAGGGATGGCACCGGCTTCTGCAATAAAAGCACGGTTCTCTTTCCCTGTTTTCGCCAACAAACGAATCTCTCGAGCAGCGATGGTCTGCGCATCTTGTGATCCAATTGCTAACTGTTGGATAAGAATTGCAGCTGTCGCTCTGTTGGCTTCTAGTGCAGCTCTAGTGGGGGAAGCCGTTGCAAAACTTTCTGCAGATGGATCCATCCCCTCTGGTGGATCATAAGGAACTCCGTGGGCTATGCACCACTGCATGATCAAATTCCTTAAAGCACGGTTGGGAGCGAGGCGGGTATGGATGAGCATTTGCCCCGTCTTCGGGCAAGTGCAGTGCCCTTCTTCCATCCACCGGACGATTGAACTGCGATCGTATGTCTGGCCTGTAGAAACTATCACTGGGTCTTTCATCAAATCCAGTGATATTGGACAGCAGAAATCCCTTGGAATGGTTAAAAACGTCTCGGCAATTTCCTGTGTTATCAAATTCTTCTTCAGCTTCTTCTGGTTCGTTGCACCTGATTCGATTTCATCTTCCTCAAACCCAAAGAGGAAAAACCTGCTGTATCTCGTAAATGCAACGAAACCATATAGCACTGCTACCGTGGGCTCGATGTCGCCCTCATGATTGACAATCTGCTCCTCTAGAAACTCAATTTCAGCTCTGCAACTCTTGGCATTCCGAATCCCCAACTTGTCCACAAAAAACTCCCTCATTTCTCTCGGATTGGGAAGCCGCCCGTTCTCAAATTCCTCAAGAAACAAAAGGAAGCGAATCCTCAACGCTTCATCACGTTCATCAATAAATATCCTCGCCCTTTTCAACTGCTTCTGCAAGAGCTCCACCTGCTCTCTAATGTCCACCCCCAATTCAACTTCCTCAAGAGGGAACACATCCAAAAAGGTCAACAACTCTAAATTCAAATCATTGAAATGGCCGGAGATGGAGTGGTTCTGAAGCAAGAGCCACAACTTGCTCGATTCGGAGCAATAATCAAGAAGTATCTTGGAGCGGTAGAGTAATAAATAAAGCTCTTTCAAACAGAGCAAGGCGGTGTAAGGCAAAGTGGCATCCGAATCCTTCAAAAATTCCAAAAAGACGAGGCAAACCTGGAGCCTCCGTATCAGAGATCGCGAATTCCGGCGCTGGAAGAAGAAGGCCTTGTCTGAAAATCGCGAAACGAGCTCGGTCGCAACTAACGCTAGGGTTTGAACTAAGGCCACATCGGAGAGGTCAACGGGGGCCAAGAAAGCCTCCAGCGACGGCGATCTCCTCCTTCGTAAAGACGAGAAAATCGCAGCGGCAGCCATCAAATTAAAAACCCACCAACCTCAAATCCTAGGGTTTCTGATTGGCGATAGAAATTTCAACCAACCACCAAGGATAATCCAAAGACGCCTCTCCAGCGAATCAACGGAAGATATAATCCAAGTCTTACAACAACTGGGTGGGCTCAACTCAAACCGCAAATTAGCAATTCAAAACGCCACGAAGAAAAACAAACCCCCAAATCAAAATCAGACAACAAAACTTTCCCGAATGTTATTTCAATCGGGGCAGTCAAGGAAGTAGTTGATTGTTAGAGAATGAATTGAAAAACGCAAGAAAATCGAATTGGAAACCGAGAGAGAACCCTTTTAAAAGAGAAAAATTTTCCTGGGTGGGGATTCCGCGTCAGAGCAATGAAACTGAGAAGTTGGAAGAGAGAGCGTGAATGAATGAAATTTGCAATGGAAGAAGTGAAATGAAAGTGACGTCCCAAAGCTAAAGGTTTGACAATAATAAATTTTTATGAGAGGTTCGTGTCCATTCGTTTCCTCTTTTTTCTCCTTTCTTCTACTCTACAATGTCTTGCCACTCTTACTTTTGCCCTTCTCTCTCTCTCTCTCTCTCTCTCTCTCTCTCTCTCTCTCCTTTTATGCTCGTTCGAGAATCAAGAAACAACCCCTTTTTTCATCTAATAATTTTCTTTCAACCACTTCTAAAAGTATTAATTTTTTCTTCCCATTTATTTCTCTAAGACGGTGGAGATTTGTGTTGAGGATACCACATTCAAAAGAAAAGAATCCTATTTGTAATAGTCTTGAACTACTTCTCTAATTGTCAATTAATTTTGAGATGGATATTGATATGATATGAGAGTTCAAAAACTTAAATTAAGCCAATTCCTTGAATTTATAATATAAATGAATTATTTCTCTTATTGTCAATTGATTTGAGATTGAATCCATAAAAATGATAATCTAAACCTAAAATTTATGTATGTTTAGACAGATCATTTATCACAAACTTAGAATATAAGTGACTAATTTAAATATTTTTAGCCAAATATAAACATATACCCAAAAAAGACATATATTTTTAGAAATTGTTTGAGGTTAGTAGCAAAAGAAGATAATAGAAAATATGTTTAAATCTTACCTACTCTCTTTCTTATCTTGTTGGGTAAAAAAAAACGCCTCTATGTATGTAATTGTGTGGCATTGGATTTTGTTGAAGGGTGTTGACTAAAATCAAAGCGTGGAGCCCACGTGAGTGGGAAGGCGCGTGGAGGGGAGATTTGGAATTGGAAACGGAACGTGATTCTCTCTCTCTCTCTTTCAGGGTCGGGTTGACTTCAAACATTAATAATCCAATTTTTAATTTTAAACTCAATGAATAACCAATTTCA
>NW_019104502.1:1460142-1470474 GCF_001995035.1 Momordica charantia | reverse complement strand
TTTCATTTCATTCAATTTTTTGAGTTTTAACATGTATGGTGCTTTTGTTATTAATTTGCTTTCTTTTGAGTTTGTTTTGTTTTTTATCTTTGATTTTCTAGGAGGTGTGTTTGAGTCGGGCGATATGTATTTTAATTCTTTAATTATTGCTATTAATTTTTCACCTAAAATTTACTTACTTAATACTATCCTAACTGATTTGATTATGTTTTATTATAGGGTTGAAGTTATAGTTTACAAAATCACGATTATTTCTTTAAAGTTTATGAATTAAAAGACATTTTGAAATTTTGTAAATCAAAATTAAATCATTCTTAGACTTTAGACTAAGAGAGGCCTTGAACTTAAAATTTTCATAAAAAATTTGAATAAAAAAAAAAACAACATTTAGCATGAAGCATGTGGATAAGTGAATGAAGTTGATGAGCCATTTTTGTACTATCCACAATTAAATGGAATTTAGTTATTTGTTCATTCACATATATCCAATTACAATACAATTTTGAATACCAAAAACTTAATGCTGCTTTCTTAAGTAAGAATAATGTGTTTTTTTTTCCTTTTTGCTTTATAAAAAAAAAAGTAAGAATGTGTTTTTACTAAAATAATGAAATCAACTTTTCACTTTGTAACTATGCTTGTTATTTTGTTTTTAATTCAAATAGCGTCAATAAAAACTTGTATGTAAATTTAGAGCTAGTGTTAGTAATTTTAAGTACTTGGTTATGTTTTTCTTCTTCCATTTTTTTTTTCTATTTTCTTGAAGAAAAATCGCAGACATTCAGCGGAATGATATTTTGCTGTCAGAATATCTTTAATTGCCAATGAAAAATCTATTGAAAGACAAGTACAATAAATGTAGTGATAGAGGCATGGTTCCTTTGTACTCCCTTTATATAAACGGTATAATTCCACCTTCTAAAAGGTACGTAATCCCTTGCATCCTACATAAGCTTGTTTCAACATGAGTTTGGACTAACTTCTAACTTAAGTTTCAAAGTCTACGTACACTGGTGTTATGTTCTGTTTTCGGGTAGATCATTAGTAAGAGCCCAACTTTAAATCACACGCTGACATACTAAAATCGTGCATCAGCTATGCATAAATTAAACCTTTGAAGAATTATATTTTAATTTTAAATCTCAACAAGCATTGTGCCTTTCTCATAAATAACATTAAACTTAGGGAAAAAGTATTATTCTATAATTTTATATCTTCCTCTCAGAAAAAGAAAAAAGAAAAGACACAACAATAGGAGTTGTTCCACATTTCTCCAAGGAGCATTAATAAAGAATGAAAATTAAGATTAGGAAAAACAATAACAAAATACTTTATTAAATGACACATTTAACAAAATAATAGTCTTCTTTTAGGGGCGAAGAAAAAAGGCATTAATTGTTTTTCTTCTTTAGTTGGAAGTCCAAAAATACAAAATCTGGAGACTTTTTGAGCAACTTTTTATTATATTTTTTGGGTCAGTAATTCAAAATGAAAATAAATAACATTACTGGAAGGTCCTTACAGTAAAAATTTAAGAAATAAAATTTTACTATCAAACCCCACCTTATGAATTTGTGAATTTGTTGACAAGAGTAAAATGCAAAAACCCATTTTTGATTTTCAAGGAACAATATATTTTGATATATAGCATTTCAGATTTTTTATAATTATAAGTTATAAAAAAAATCGTACACGTGTTAATTGAAAAGAAAAAATCGTTTATCATTTTCGTTTATTCTTCGATTTGACTTTTTTTATAGCTCCCTCCTATCTCTATCACTCTTCTTAAAAACTAAACCATGAATTCAATTTTGTTTGGCTATCATTAAAAGTATTGAAAGCAAAACAAAAATATAGTCAAAAAATCAAAACAAATTCCAATTTAGAAATTTCTAGAAATCCTTTTTTTTCTCCCTCTCTTTGGGCAGAGTGGATGAAAAATTAAAATATAATAAACAATCTTAATTTATTAAAATATCCAGTTTTTGAGAGAAAATAATTAAAATTTTTTAAAAGTCAAGTTAAAAGGGTAATATAAGTGTGGGAAGCTCATGGGCATTTGTGTTGAATATTCAAGAATTAAAACGGTGGGATAATAAATTTTTTATTTATTTATTCACCGATAGCTCTGGTCTGAAGAGGTAGCGTGCCAATTAGAGATTTCCACGTGTTTAATTTTGACCGGTCCACGTAGCTACCGGGGAAATGAAGAGACCGACAAGTTAGCGTATTGATCCGATAAATTTCAGCCAGTAAAACAGTGCCACGTAGTGAGAAATGTCAGCGGAATTGGAAAAGTCAAAGATTGGGCTGGCTTACGTCAGAATACTAAAAATATGAAAAAGGAAAAAATAAAAAAAGGCCATGGGAACCCGTGCTTTTGACTCGACCGGCTTCAATAATGCTGTCGCCGTGGACTTTTTATTCTGTCCATTGGTGTTATTGATGATGTGGCGTGATTCTATTGGAYTGTTAATCAGGTCGCCGTGGTAGTTGGATTTGAGAAATTACTAGAACTAGCTCGGTACTGTGACTTTTTTTTAAGTATAACAAAGTAGGGTGGTTAAATTCGAACTCACGACTTTTTAATATAAACTAAGTATTAATAATCGCTGAATTAAGTTTATATTGGCACACGATATTGTGATTTATTTCTTCATGTACAGGGTAACTATTTCTCAAAATTTCTTTCGTAGAAAATTTATAAAATTCATTATTCAAAAAAAAAAAAATCGATACACATATCTATTGGGGAGGTAAAGAGGATAAAATGAACTTAAATGTTCATGGTTAATCATTCTTAACGAAATGAGCTGTACTAGATTTTATAATTAGAATAATTTATTTTTGAGCTCTATGAATTTTTAGGATTTTTGGTCTTTTTTTTTTTGATATTTGAGGAGGTTGTTGACCAATAAGCAATTTTGAAAAAGAGTAAACTTATACAATTCAACCTTGATTCTACCACTAAAATGGACTCTTTTGTTTTATTTTATTTTATAGTTTCTTGATATTAGATTAACTTTTATTGTAACAAATCTAAGTTACATTACACATTTCTCTAAATAGCTTCAAATTATGGAAAAATGTAAATCTGTGCTTTTTTGTTTTATTGGAGTATTTATTTCATATGAAATAGGAGTTTGATATTACGTAATATTGTATATTTTATGAGAAGTTTTTAAATACAAACAATCGAGGGCTTGATATTATTGAAAAAGAAAATTAGGGGCAACTTACATATTTAGTAAAATATGGATTCCTTTTCGTTCTAATACTTGGAAAATAATTTGTCAAATGCATTTTATTTCCTTTTCCACTTATATATGCTTCCATTTTCTTAGCATCAAACTTTGGTTATGAATATATTTTTGTATAATCTATGATCTTCGGAAGTTTTTTCAATTTAGTTCCTATTATTTAAAAAAGAATTCAATTTAGTATCTTATGTTTTCACATTTTTTAATTTAGTCTTATTAATTAATGATAAACCTGGACTAATATAAATTTAAAGGAGAAAAAACATTATAAAAAAAACTTGAAAATTATACTAATTTTTTAAAAATCTAGAGGAAGGAGTAGAAAATTTCTTCCCTCAAATGACCTTTGTTGTCCTCTATTTTTTCGTCAATTCATTAAGTATTATGTCATATAAGTCTATTATCCATTAATTTTAACATTTTTTTACACCAGACATAAGAGATTAAATTGTATATTTAGACAACTATATATATATATATCACCTATATAGTTACTTCACGATGGAGAGTTTCATCTAGTTAATTAAAACAAACTATTTTTATTTTGGAACAATAATATGTGGAGATGAGAATTCGAACACAGATCTTTTTAATTAAAATATCTTAATCAATTGAGTTATGTTTATGTGACCATTAAAATAAACTATTGACATTATAATATTCAAAATAAAAATTTGGGACGAAATTTTAAAATAGATAAGAAGCATATGTAAATTAGCTTAACAACACGGTTCCAGAAAAGCTGATTATAATTTATAAAGTAATTAAAAAGAACGTTTTTTTTTTTTTGACCGACTAACTAAAGTAATTAAACAGTTGAAGTTTAGACCTTACGGCTGCCAACCGCCGACGCATTAATAAAAGAAGAAGAAAAAAGTTTTAAAAAATGTGATTTATTATTATGATTATAATTATAATTAAGACTGTGAAAGTTTACCAAAACCAGTGGCTGATTATAATAAAAGTCAAAACCAAAACGACGTCTATTCATACCAATACAAACCAGACTGCTCCATTTCTGTTCAAACTTCCCAATCTTCAACATTTCAAATCAACTCTTCTTAATCTTAGCAATTTTTAAATATCAAATCTTTTCTTTTTATACACATTTTTAATTTTCAATTTCATTGAACCAAATCATAAGCTTTAATAGTACAAATGTTCATTTTTGTTTGAAAATTTAGAAGTGGAGACTCGAACTTGTGATATTTTGATTGGAGGTAGTGTATTAACCAGTTGAGCTATATTTGAATTGGCCGAAAATTTTGTGGCTGGACAAGAGCTTGTTGGTTAGTTTATGATTTTTTAGTTCTCGTGTATAAATTTGATCAAAGCCATATTTAGAAACAATACTTAAGTGCTTATCGATTAATATCTTTTTCTTTTGCCGACCACCAATAAAAATGTGAATTACCTAAGTATTTTTCCAAACTAAATCAAACCAAAGCCCACTATTTTGTGACCCATACCACTCATGGTTTTTGTGACGCTCGAGTAGAAAGAGTACATGAATGGACCAATACCAATACCACATCTGAATGAGTATGACGAAAAGACTTAAAATAAATGATAGTTACTACTTATACTAATAGATACATATTCCTCATCGATAACTCAATCGTAAGAATTTCAAAGTTAAGCGTGTTTGACTTGGAGTAACCTTTGCTTATTTGTCAATTTAAATACATTTTGTTGATATTTCCATCGACATAGACATTTAAAACGGAAATAATGTTTTTCTCTTCTTAAAGGCATTTTGAGGTTGGAGAAAAACCTTTAATTTATGCAAAGTGGGCATAAAGAAGGGGGAGAGAGAGAGAGAGAGAGAGAGAGAGAGAGAGAGAGATTCAGCTTCATTTCCAATCACTTTCAGTCTGCACCATTTGAAGCTGACCGACCACGGAGCTTCAAAACTGTGGCTGCTATACAATTTACCTTCGTGTTCATATTCTTCTTTTTTAACAGACATAACGACAGAAACATGGGACCTTTCAAAATTTTTAATTAAGTCGACTTCACGTCAGGGACTGAAATGAAAAAATGAATGGATTCCAGGGATTTGCCCAAGTTGACGGCTTTCGAAAAGTTCATATTGGTTTGGCCCAGTTTGATTCTTCCAGATTGCATCTGCTAAGTGCTAAGGGGGGAGAAGAAGATTTTTAATAATTTTTGCCTCAGAAGGCTACAAAAAGACCATTCACAAACTAATAAAAATGTCGGATTACAATGCAAATGACTCGAAACACGACAGTCGGGTTGGTTGTTACGTCGTTTCAAATCATTAGAGTTCGTTATTTGGACGAAACCGAATTGTTTTGTAATCTATATTTGTTGGTATGTGAAAATGATCATCTGTTTCACTGCATTTTGTCCAAAAAGATGAGAGTAGAAATGAGTTAGACTTCTAGAATTGTGTTTAATGGGTTGTTGACCTTTAAACAATGTCTATGAACTTCCCATTTTGTGCCGAGGGACATATTATATAAAAGTTTAGGGACCTATGAGATACAAGCTACAAAAGTTGAAGGACTAAATTTGTAATTTAACGTAACGTACGACATTTGCTACCCATCTCATATAGCCCTCATCAGAGAGGAAACAGAAAAATGGGAAACCGCGTATTTGAACATAAGAGAGTGATTTTTCTACATTTTCTAAACTCAAAAAGTTTGTACAAAAGATGACTTAAGAGATAAGAGTTGTCTATGAAAAAGTAAAAAAGCAGAATGAATTTTCATAAAAGAACATGGGGTATTAGAACCAAAAGTCTTAATCTTTGTCTTGTTATTTAATATTTACCTTGGATACTTAGCTGGAAGACACTTTCCTCAGCAGATAACAAGCTTTAGCAATGAATCTGATCTTTGTGTTCTCACTTTTGAACGCTGCAAAAAAGAGACAAACACATTCATCTGGCTGTGCCAAGAAAAGATGGGAATCAAGAAATTTGAACAAACTTTTATCAGCTATTGTAAGTTTTTCAGACTGCAAAGAGCTTTAAAGATAATGGTGGCAAAACAATACAAGTTTTCCAGCTCAAGCTTCTCAACAGTACTGGGAACTGATTTGTGTTAACCTTCTTCCACTCATTCAACGACACGTGTAAGAGCAACTTTGCATCTTACAATGATCTGATCTTCCACTCATTCAATGACACGGGTCATATTTGATTTCTCTTCTGAAGTTGGTTTTTAGATCCCGGTTGGGATTGTAGAAAGAATCTCATAAATTCAGTTGATACCTTGATACCAGTAAAACAAGAAACATGAGAATTTGGATGAACAGGCTCTATGAATGAAAGTAACAAGCAACCAAAATAATATCTCCAAAGCATACAGTTTTTAAAGTAAACATGATTAGACGTGACAGGAATCAAACAAAACATAAAATTGTGAAGTTGCAAATCAGTCTAGACTTCTATAGAGATAAACTAGTATAGAAGTGCCAAGTCCTCGTACTATTCATGGTATTTGGGCTTGCAGCCTTCCATTGCACTTGCACATGATGGCCATCATAGGACAGTGTTCGAGTTATGCTCTATCAGCTCTCAGCTTAAGTTTTAAGACAACCATCTCTGTGACAGAGTAATTGTAACCGAAAATCAAACATATTGACATAAGAGAATCCTATGATATTCCGACTTACAGAACAAAATAGTATGTCTAACGTTTGTACTTCGTAGGTAGGCTTCTCTAACTAGTATGCATTTTCACCACCCTTCCCTTTGACATCTACTTTACCTTCATTATCTAAGATTGAAGAATGATGGTTAAAACTAGAATTGGCATAACATTGTAGCATTTACTTAGTATATTTTGTCCTCCTACCATCCTTATACCTTGCTAGATGCTATTCTTAGCCAGAAGAAAAAAACAGGCACCTACAAGTACTGCAGAAACCGAGCACCAAAAGTTGACGAGGGCGGTACTCAAGACACTAGTTGAGCGCAGACACGAGAACAATGGAGGGAATTCATAATCTGAAACACTTGAAATCTACTTTTCCACATTTAACACTTTACAGTAGACAACACCCAAGACAAGAGGTAGCGCAACATGAATAATAAGTAAATGTACTGTTTAACTGCAAATATATGTACACAACAGGGTAATTAGGCTACAAATTTTCATCAAATGCAGTGGTCAGTTACATTTCAGTAACAATGGACACATGTTTGTTTGACCAACAATTACTTTAACATGTTTCTTTGGATCGCCTTATGGGGCCTATGAAGGGAATTCATATTCTGCTTCATGGCTGACTAGATTATCAGCAAATTTACCAGCTTTCCTTCTCATAATAATCATGGGGATGTGGCCATCCTGCACTGGAATTGCTTTCTTGAGATCAAGATGCCTCAGCTAGTATTAGAAATGTCTTTGCTAAAAAATTATTGCCCCACTTGCCATGAAGAGTCAAAAGACAACTCTGTGATTCCAAGAAGTTATATGCTTTTATACGGCGAATACTTTCTTTTATTCTCAGTTCTTCCAACCAAACTTCTCCCATTATGAATCTATCATTCTCACCTATTTTGAACAACTGACAAATAGAAGGAGAATGAAGCAATCCATGATTTAGAAAATATCCTTCACAAGAAATTGAAATCTTTGAAGGATAATCAACTCCTCAGAAGCAATTTATCAGCTTATGAGGACTTTGCTTGAGCATCCCTTTCTCCAGGTGAATACGTTTTTGCAAATGTATGTCGTCTTATAATGTAAAGGATGACTTATGTTTCTAAATGGAAATGTAGTGAGCATTTATGTCATAACAAATGGAAATAACCCACTAAAAATAATAGGAATCCCTCCATTCCATCCAGAAACTACAGCAAATTGCAGCTCCCAGACTTCAAAACTCAAAACAGAGTGAATGAAAGACAACCCAACCCATCATTTCAAACATACAACAACTCCCAACAAGAACCTCCTCCTTGATCAAATAGTAAGGGAAACAAACACAAAGCTGAGAAAGAAAGGACATGACAGCAGCATTCAATCAACTGCAGCAGAAAAAGCAAAGTGACCCATTGAAGCATCGAAGTGTAAGATCAATCGGCGTCCTTCAAATAACACAGAGATGAGAGCAATGGCGTTGAACAAAAATGGGGTAGAAGGGTTTAAGCTTATTTCCCCCAAAAAGAGAGACATTTCTAATTGCCAAGACCAGGGGACAGTTTCATAAAGCGTGGGATTGTGAATTCATTAAGAAGAAACCATCCATTGCAATTTTCAAAAGCTGTCATTTTCCCTTTTCTCTTTGGACATTGCCCATACAATCTTTTTCTGGTGTGGGCTAATGAAGATCACAATTTCAATTCGAAGTTGCCCAAGCCCATGTGCACCATGTTGGATTTTTCTCACTAATTAAACACGACCCACCACAAATTCAAGTCAGCAAATGTAGACGCACATTGGACCGACCACATAGTTTCTGTTTGTACATCATGTTTTTTTATTTGGCAATTCAAAATAGTATTCAAAGAAGCAGCAATGAAGATATGGGAGTCAAAGATCACATGGGAGTTTCAAGAGAATATACACCAAAATTCTATATTTTTCTTCTGGGACAATCTTGGTTCATGGAATTCCAAGAAGTAACATGCCATTTCTCTTCCTACAATATACAATATAGGCTAATCTATATATTTATTTGGATTGGACATTATAAATATTGTCATTGATTATTGAAGAATAAAGTTCTCATTATTATATGTATTCCTATCTCCTAGTTCAAAAGTAAGTTTGGAGAAGAACTAAATAAATTCTGTCATGAAAGTTTTCGAACTTAAATCCAACGTTCAAATACATAACCACACAACTGTATTTCAATCTTAATGCACATTTAACACCTATAATTGTCTTAAGTTTGAATCCACGATCCAAGGGTTACTTAGCCTCCAAAAAAAAATCTAACAATTGAATGATAGCGGTTATGCAAAAATTTCTAATTGAGATTTTGTATTATTGAATTATGTACCGACAAAATATTTGAAGTGCTAACTTGTTTTGTAGGATCCACCTCTATCGAGTGTTCTTGAAGATTTATTGTTTTGATAGAATTTTTTTTTAGTTAAAACAGTATGTATCCATGAGTTTGACATCGACATGAAAGATAAATCGATATTTCCATAATATTACAAAAAAGAGATTGATAAAATATAAAAAATATCAACAAAATCTCACTAACATAGATATAATATTAATATTAATTATTTTTAATTTATCTTAGAAAAGATCAAATTCTCAATGAAATGATGAAATTATTGTCTGTTAATTTAAATATTTTTTACTATTTTTTTTTATCTCTATAACCTTACAAAAAAAAATCTATCAACATTAATATTTCATGGATATCTTCAGTGAAATTGATATTCGATATCTGAACCTTTCTTTTGGAGCGAATCATCCAATAATAGTTTAAATTACTGTTTACAAATTAATGATTCATTGAGATCATAATTTAAAAGAAAAAAAAAAGAAAAAAGAAAAAAGAAGTTATTGAAACACCATTTTATAGAGTTTTAATCCTGTTTTCTTTTTCTTTCTTTTTTTATTTTTAAGTTTCAATTTTATAGTCCCATGCTCACATTTTGATTTTGGCAAGTCCCATCACCCTTTTTTTTCTTTATGGTCACCTTTTTTCCATAACATTTCATTTTGTGTGGGTCATCACCAATTTAAATTCGATATTCATTTCTACTAATTAATTCTCATTTTCATTTCGTCAAAAGGAAAAAAAAAATCTCATTTTCATTAAGTGCTAAAATTAAAAAATAAATGATTAAATAAGATATAATGAAATTAAATGAGAAGAAGTACCATACTTTTTCCAATAGTCATGGAATGGATCAGAAGGAGCAATAGTAGTGCGAATTAATTAATTAGCATAAATCTGAAATAATACACCCAAACCCAAACCCAAACAGAACGATTTATTTTTCTCTTTGATCTGTACATTAATTAATTGATAAAACGGTATAAAAAGCTTAATCATGACATACGCCCTAATTCCCAAAACTTTTTGAATCAAATTAAAAAGAATTACAAAAAAAAAAGGACTGTGAAAA
>NW_019104502.1:1445341-1459877 GCF_001995035.1 Momordica charantia | reverse complement strand
CCATTAGAGAGAGAGAGAGAGAGAGAGAGAGAGAGAGAGAGAGAGAGAGAGAGGCGAAGGAAATGAGTGGGGGATTGGAAGATACGTGTAAGTACATATAATATAAACACAACCGCGTGGGGGCAATGGAAACACAGAGCGTGGGATCAACAAAATTAAAATCTTAGGTTTTCAGTTTCAAAAATCTTTTACCAGACACAGATCTGAAAACACTAATATGAAATATAATTATGTTTTATAAAGAACGTTTTTGTTCTTTAGATCTTTTATTTTCAGATCACCCACTAAATGTAACATTCTTGAATTTTCGAATTTTAAAATTTTAGTTTAAATATTATTTTGGTGCATGTTTAAAAACTTCCTTAGAGGTTGAAGTGCTTCTAACTTTTGTTAACTTTAGTCCATGAACTTTTGAATCATTTTTCTTGGTCTCTATAGTGACGGTTTAGGCCCCTTCATTTTCATTTTCATCTTATTTTTTAATTCATAATTTTAACATAATACTTTATTCACTACTTTTCTTTGAAATATAATCATTAACTTATATTATTGTTTTTACTGTATAAAATTTATGTTACATAAAATAAAGGTTTGAAAAATATATATATAATAAAATGAATAAAAAATAAAAAATATAGGAATCAAAATAGACACAAAATAATATTTAAACCTAATTTAGGTGGTATATAATTAAGTGTATGAAAATATTTAGTTAGCGCCTATTTTGCTGTTGAATTTCATAGCGCTTTTATTTTAATAAAAAAATAGAAAAAATATTTCTCTTATTGTTGTAATTATATCTATGGCAAGGGGAGGATTCCAACGAGGCAAAGCGTCGGAATAATATTTGGGAAACTGGGGGACAGAGATGGGGTATGGTACGGTAATGAAGTGGCAGAAAGATAAATAATCTTCCAAAAAATAAATTTGGTGACTACATGATAAATATATTATACCATATTATTAATCTATTTCTTTCTTTTTTAAATCAAAACATAATATTATAAAATGTATAATATTGTAAAATAGTATTTATACTAAATTTATAATAAATCAATTAATATTATTTTAGATTTAAGCTAGTCCATAGCTTGCTACTAATTTACAAATATATTACTATGAATAATTTTTTAAATTGAGATTCAATATATGTTACCAAATATCGAAACAATTATGTTTTTATTGAATCCGATGTTTTAAAATTTTTGCTTTCGGATAAACCTTGCAATCGTACCAAAATCTAAAACTTTCGACACTATAGAAGTATATATATTCATTCAATTCATTACTTGTCACATATAGTTTTATAAATGTTTTTAAAAGAAAAAAAATATAGTGTAAATAGGGAGAGTGTGATATATATAGTGTAATATTGAATTTTTTTTGTCAGTGGCTAAGTAATGAAATCAGATCTGTGGAAAAGGCAAAGTCAAAGAGGGTTTTGAAATTCTGTGCCATAAATGTCGATCCCAAGACGGTGCAAGAATGCCACGTGGCAGTCATGGCCTCTGCCGCCTGTCTTTCTAATTTTCCCCGATTTGTCTTTTCTTTTTCTTTTATTTATGTAATTTCGCCTAAATACATGTTTTAAATGTTTTCAAAATTCTTCAATTTTTTTTAGTACGAACTCACAGTCCTGGTCGAAATTAGATTTTAATATTTTTTAATTTAATCTGTAAATATTAAAATCGGTGAATAACACATATAAACAAGAGAAGCAAGTTCAAATTCCTCATATAAAGAATTGATAGAATATTTGAGTTTCTCCTTTTCTTTTTTTCTTTTAACAACATTTTTTCTCTTCTAAATTTAAATCAATTAACTAAGTATCATTAGTCAATTTGGAGCACGGGAAATATTAAAATAGAAGAACCTAAATTTAATCATCTAAATTGAAGAGAAAAAGAATTTCCAAACATTTAAACCGTATATTTAGTCTACAAATTTAATTCTAATTTTAGTTTTAAACTTCTGCACATTTCGTCTTTAGAATTTCAGAAAAGTTCATATTGGTTTCTAAACAACTTTTTTATAAGGTTATTTTGATTCTTATTGTTTTTTTTTATATGTCCGAGCCAGTTTACGTACACCTCAATTAGTCTCACAAGACCGGACAACYGCCTGACCTACTTAAAAACACATAAGAATTATTAATTACTAAGGTACTTAACCATCATGAGATTTGTTGTCTGTTATTTTTAGTGTAAATCAACTTCTTTCCTATGTCTTATTTCTAAATCTTACACAATGAATAAGAGAAAACACCCATATCTAATCTCTTAGGTTCATGTTTGGAGTAAAATCATTTTGACTTAAAAAATGTACTTATATTTGATATTAACTTTCACAAAATTCAATATTTAAACAAGTTTAAWACTTTATTTTTCCCTCTAAAATTTAACAGCGGAACCAATACAATTTTCAACTCTATGAACCTAGGCTCCTCAAATTTGCATGGTAAATAAAGATCATCCCTCACAATTCTACTTGCGTTGTTAATTTCTATCTAAATAAAAAAAGAAAAAAAGAAAAAAGACAAGGGTGGTTATTTAAATATAATATGACATTATTGATTTATAACAATAATTAATAATATCATAACTTTCTATTAGATTGGATTTTATTTTTCAAAATGCACAAGGTTTGGAAAAATCGAAGAGTATTTGTTTATTTATATATTAATATTGATCTTGAAAGTTGAAAATGTGGAAGTTTGGTGAGCACGATGGCAATGGGCATGGAACTTTGGAAGCTGTAAGATAGCGACGGTCTTCACATATTTGACAAAGTCAAAAGGAAGAGCATAAAGTCTAAGATTCAAACTCCAAGAGGAGATATTGAATTGAATTGCTGCACCTAACTTTGAATTTCATTTATTTAAACACAAACCCACACGAATTTAACGTTTCCAAATCTTACCTAAACACAATAAATAAACACACCGAATCTTATATTAAGCTAGAAAAAATCTTTTATAATAATGCTTTTTTTTTTCTTTGTTTTCTATAATTTTAAATATTATGTTTTTTTTCCACGCACAGCTCAATTAGTCGAAGTATATATATTACCGATAAAGAGACATAATAGAGACCTCTCTTGTTCTTGTGGAGGCGATTTTCGGAGAGGATCCTTATTTTTTTGTTGGTTTATGTGATGGTGGACAATGGTCGGGTGTCGAATATAATATCTCCTCGTTGAATGCAGATAGTGCTGTTGTGGCCAACAAAATAAAAAGACAACATTGTTACGTATGACCCGTAACTTCGTCATCAAGACATTTTGAAGAGTTATCAAGCACAAAATTAGATAGACCACCCACTTGCGATTTCTTGGAGAACTTCATCTTCGTTGCATCTTGATTTAGAGAACTTCATGTCATGGTGGGGAATAAGACAACTTTGGAGGCAAATATTTCCTTTCCAATCTTAAATAGAGGTGCCACAATTGACAAGAACCCTTCATTAATTGAGGAGTTTCCCCCAACATTATTGATTGAGATTAAGGATGTTGTGACTTTAGTAAAGGTGTTTAGTGGGTTAAAATTTGTTTATATTCATAGTTCTTTGAACAGACAAGTTGTTTTATTGGGCAAGTGTCTTATTTCTGATCGTTTCTCCGTCCTCTGTGATAGTTGCTTTTCTTTGTGGATTCTGATTGTGTTGCATGGTCACCCATTTTTCCATCTAATCTTTAGTGATTGTGTTTTTCTTTTTAATGCAATGTTTCTCTGTTGAAAAAAAAATTAAATCTCACATCATGTGGTTGAACTTTTCAATTCTCCGTTAAAGTTCTTTCAATTTTTGCTATTATGTTTTTTAGTATAACTGATTGAGAATTGATATATGTAATAACAGGATTTTCTATTTTGAGCTATTTCGATTAGCCATAGAATTGATTTTAATAATGTGAAGTTTATGGTTTTATGGAAAGTCAAAACATATAGTTTTAAAATAACCATGCTTTGTTATTTATAACTATTAACTACAAACTAAAGTGTTTTTATATAATAATAATAATAAATATCAATCATATATTTGAAATACCATATTTGGAGTGACAAAAATTGATATTCAATATAAAAACAATGGCTATATCAATAGTTAATATTAATTGATATTCAAATTATTTCTTTCAGATGCAAACTTTTATTGTTGGATGATACATGTAAATTATTCAATAATAATAATAATAATAATAATCTACACAAACATATCAAGTTATAAACACAATGTACAGGACTCAAAACTCTAAATTTGATTAACGAGTATATATAGATTATTTCATTGTTAGTACTAGTAGCTGATCTAAAATCTTTGGTTTTAGTTAAGATCAAAATCATCTAATATCATTATTCCTTAATTCAAATAGGTTGTCTTATCTTTATAAATAAATAATTACTGGTTACGATTAATCAATAGCGTTTGTAGTCCAACGGTTAGGATAATTGCCTTCCAAGCAATAGACCCGGGTTCGACTCCCGGCAAACGCATTTTGTTTATTCTTTTTAAATCTATCGGACTTTTCTACCGCTTGGAAGGCTTCGTCCAAACGTTGGCGCTTTTTGTGGCCTGTATTTGTTTCTGGTTCTGAAATATCAACCATAAGAGAGAACCAGACATGGAAATGGATCAATACAACACATTTTAATATTTCTCAAACTTTTTTTTTCTTTTTTTCTTTCTTACGTGAAAATGGGAATCTGTTGTGTTGGGCTTCAATTTTCTTCTCAACATTCGCCCTGTTTCGTTCTGAAGGTGATCACACTCTCTTTAAGTCCATAACCCATGTCAATTATTTTCTAATTTACTTGCTTTTGCCCTTTGCAGAGTCCTAAATCATCGTCACCCATTGGTAGAAGGAAGTTCTTGCTATCCTCTCAACTTCTTCCTAATCCGTTCCTCCAAATTCTTGGCACAGACCACTCTTTTCTCCACTATAACATCTCAAGCTCCCGCTCAGTGAGGTTTCCAGCAAAACCCATTTCTTCGGAGGCTTGGGATTTTGGCAGGTTTTTGAGAACACTCTACTTTTTCAACGTACCACCATCTCCTGCCAAGGTCGGGTTATTTTCTTAATTTTTATGGTTTTTCTGAATTCTTTCTTGATCAATTGACTGAAACTTGATTTTGGTAATGGTGAAGTTCTTCGAGTCTCTGATTGCTAAACTGTCGGGTCCATCACCAAGCAAACCCGTCGAAGAAATGGAAACTTCTGGGTTCATTCTCGTGGCTGGAGCAACGGGTGGGGTCGGTAGAAGGGTGGTTGATATCCTGAGGGAAAAGGGGTTGCCAGTCCGAGCTTTGGTATAGTAGCTTTCCACTTTCACTTGATTAATCTTTCATTTGTTGTGCTTTCTTCTTACACATTAAAACTGCATTCTATCTGGTAGCACATTTGATAAAAGACGGAAAAGTAATGACGATCATTTCGTTGTTTGTTTATTTCGTTTTCTCAACAGTTTCCACATTTTTGTTGTAATCAGGTCAGAAATGAAGAGAAGGCAAGGAAGATGCTAGGCCCTGACATTGACTTGGTTAGTTAAATCACCGCATACTGATCCAAAGTTTTTCTTGATACTTCTTGATTTATCGGTTAAGCTTTTGCCCTTCCCTTTATAGTTAATTATGAGTAAGTCTTGACATTCATGCATGTTTGTAGTGGTAACTGGGTAGGAAAGGTTTTCCAAATGACATCCAATTGATGGTGAAATTCTAACGATATGCCCAACCATCTGATTTCTGGTGATGGTTTTATTTATTCTTCAAGTCATTTATTGGTTATCAGTTCGATTGCAGAGAAAACGAACTTAACCGAGCCTGCCGTGAAGTGAAAAGAAAAGACATGTCCTAGGAAGTTGGCTCATTGATTCTTAATCGTTTGGCATTTCTTCAACTGTTTCCAATTGATATGACCCACAAAAATGTCGTATTTTTCTTTCTTTCTCACTTCACCTCAACCAGCTCTATCAGGTGTATCCTATCATCTCATTTAGCTAGATATGAACTTTTAGCCATTAAACTGAACTTGTCTGAAAACCAGATGACCATATGGTACACGCACTGAAGTTACACGAAATGATAAGTATAAGAATACTAGTTTTTAGTACTTCACAATAGGTAGGTAGTATCAATAAGAAATCACATTCTTCTTAGGGAATGCACTGCATAAGAACTCTGTTTTTCTTGAATCTGTTTCAAGTACCTCTAAATCATTTTCCTCCCCTTGAAATATCAGATTGTTGGGGATGTTACAAAGGGGAGCACTTTGGCACCTGAGAACTTTAAGGGAGTGAGGAAAGTTATTAATGCTGTCTCCGTCATTGTTGGGCCAAAGGAAGGAGACACTCCAGACAGGGCAAAGTATAGCCAAGTATGTTTACTGATGCTTAAGATAATAATTTTTCTTTTCCTTATATTTATGGCAGTAGTCGTATTAATATTTTAAACTTGGTTCTCACCATTTTTCAGTTTCATAAACTTCTGGTTTCCACAATCTGTATGCTAGACTTTCATATTTCTGCAGAAATTTCTGATCCAATATTTGATATGGTGCAGGGGATCAAGTTCTTTGAACCTGAGGTGACAAGCTAAATGCCTTCATTATTCTCCGTGTCAGATTTCAGTTTAATTTGGGAGTTGAAACTGAAATTTACTTGGTCATATGTTGTAATCAATGTAAGAAATGATGCTTACTGGTTAAGGTTAATTTCATAATTGACAAATGCAGATCAAAGGTGATTCGCCAGAAATGGTGGAATTTATTGGAATGAAAAATTTGATCAATGCTGTGAAGAAAAGTGTTGGACTTCGAAATGGAAGGTTACTTTTTGGATTTGAAGGTACACTTTTTGGACTTGATAGGCAAAGGGACAAGACACAAGGAGACACATGGAACATGTTCCGGGAGTAATTGAGTTTACACTTTGTAATATGCAGGAAACAATCTCAAAGAAATTCCTTGGGGTGCTTTAGATGATGTGGTGATGGGTGGAGTGAGTGAAAGTTCGTTTCAAATTGACTTGAAAGGTGGCGAAAATGGAGGACCAACTGGAGTATTTAAAGGTTTCTTCCATTAAGCCTTTAGACAGTGTAGCAGTCCAAGATTACCTCACTGTTAATAGAATGAACAACATTGTGATCAAGAATCTATGTTTGGATGCATCTGCTTCAGGTGTTGTTTCAACTGCAAACAATGGTGGCTTTACTAGTGTCCGGACAAGGGTAATTTAAATATTCTGAATATTTCTTTTGCCCATGCTTTACATTGTCAGATATCTAAATCTAATGCAGTGGCCTCTTTTCGTACAGAATGCTCCACGGTTGTTCTTAAGTTAACAATTGGACCAGAAACAACTCTATAAAAACTCATGTCCTAAATGACAAAATTCTGTCGCATAAAGTTAAGAACCATTTGTTAACACCATTACCAAGGAGCACGTAGCATAAAAAATCATGTTTTCATTTTCAGTAGCATTTGAAGTACTATTATATTTCCAACTTTGGATTGCATCACGTTTTTTTTCTGCTGTATTAGGATGAAGGACCCTATAAGGTTGAACTGAACCATTCCTTAATCCTCTTTCTTTTTCCCTATCTATGCGTATTATAAATGGGAACTAATGTTCTTGCTTCTTAAGCTTGACCTTCGGATGAGATTTTCCTTTCCCTTCAGTTTCTTCTCTGAGCTCTCTAAAATAAGGATGTTGCTCGGCTCCCTTACATCCCCTGATCTAATGTCAGAGTTCTGCTGTGTTTTGTATTTATACAGAATTTTTCTGTACCAGAAGATCTATCTGCTTATGATGGATTGGAGTTGCGTCTCAAAGGAGATGGTCGTCGGTATAAGCTGATTGTGCGTACCAGCACAGATTGGGATACTGTTGGTTATACAGCCGGCTTTGACACTGCAAAAGGCCAATGGCAGTCAGTGAGTAGCACCATTTCTCCTAGATGGGGCTTTTTACGGACAATCTAACTACCAATGACTGATTATGTTTCCTGTTCCCTCAAATACTCAGATTCGTGTGCCATTTTCCTCTTTGAGGCCAATATTTCGAGCTCGAACTGTCACAGATGCCCCACCTTTTGACCCTAGAAATATTATATCACTTCAGGCAAGATTACTTGTTTTCTTTTAGTTCAATCTCATCTTTTCCCTGCATAATTTTCTTTCACATCTTCTGATGAATCGTATATCATATGTAGCTCATGTTTAGCAAGTTCGAGTATGATGGGAAACTCAATCCAACTTTTGTGGAAGGTGCATTTCAACTTCCATTATCATGTATACGGGCGTATATAAAGGATCCTATAACTCCCAGGTTTGCCAAAAAAGAAACCATATTTCAGGACTCCTTAACTGATTTTGATCTGTTTCCGATTTCTTATACAGTTCCTGTGTCTGTTTGTTTACTGTATAGGTTTGTCCATGTGAGTTCTGCTGGAGTTACGCGACCCGATAGGCCTGGGCTTGATCTCAGCAAACAACCTCCTGCCGTCCGCTTGAATAAAGAATTGGATTTTATTCTTACATTCAAATCGAAGGTTTAAGACTAATTCTAAATTCATGCAATCTTCTAGAATTGGCCAGATTATCCAACTTCCACATGTTAGTTTCAGATACTTCTGTTCTTATGTTTCATTTTCTTTCAATACTGAAAAATTCTTCGACAGGGAGAGGACTTAATTCGGGAAAGCGGAATCCCATATGCAATTGTTAGACCTTGTGCGTTAACTGAAGAACCTGCTGGTGCAGATCTCATTTTTGATCAAGGAGATAATATTACGGTACCACAATAACTGCTGATGTATAGTGTTTAGATTTTACAGATTCCTATCAATGAAATGTGCAATCATCAGATATTCCTGCCCATCCCAACAGAAGATTAAGATGTGTCAAACACTCGTTAATTTCCTGGTTCTCAAATTGGTAAATATATATTTCTTATGATGTTTTTTTTCTCTTTTTACACAGGGTAAGATATCGAGGGAAGAGATCGCTCGTATCTGCATCGCTACTTTGGAAAGTCCATATGCATGTGACAAAACGTTTGAGGCAATCCTTCCCTATCTCTCTCTCTCTCTATTTTATTCTATTTTCTTAAGTGATAAAATAATCTTAGTTGCCTTTTTCCTTTATCTATGATCTACCTCATATTCCATGTACAGTTAAAGCACATGTCTAGAGACACGCACCCACACATACACGTGCACAAAAGGAAAGTAGAAATAGATAAAGAAAGTGCAATGCCTTTGCATTCAGATAGGAATTTTTATCTCTACTGATTGGACTGAAGATGAGTGACCACAAATAAAACAGTATGTTGAACCTGGGATTTTGACTATATGGATGATCCAGTATAGTTATAAATGTTGGACAACAAGCATTCGAGTTTTTAGTGATTACTATTATTCTTTTTCAGGTTAAAAGTGTGATTCCATTTAGTGAGCCATTCACTGTGGACCCTGAGAACCCACCCCCAGAAAAAGACTATAATATTTACTTCAAAACCTTGAAGGATGGCATTACTGGGAAAGAACTCCTTGAGCAAACTCCTGCTCCAGTTTGATTCCTTTTTGAAACGTATTCTACAGAAAGCATTGTTGGGTTCATTTTTGGTAGACCAGATTTGGTAGGGACTTTAAAAGAAAAGCTAAATGTATGTATGATCTTTTCTGCAACTTTACTGATTAGAGGTCACAGTATTTGTGTATGACAGCAAACTGTCCACTGTTAAACAAGGTGCATGGAATTTTATAGATTGCACCTCTTCTGTAAGATTGTTGTCTTTTATGAGTAACCTTAGATAAAATTTTATTTAAAAAACTTCAATCGTATTTGTCGTTCACTAATATGTTTGATCCTGTAATTTTAACCCAAACTTTGGATTTTTTTTTGTTTGAGAAAAACCTAAACGTTGGATTATTCGAAATACTCGCTATAATCATAGGATACAGATTTGAAATATGTTTTGTAATTTCTCTCTCGTTTACTTGGAGCATGCACGTTTAAGTATTGATTCTACCTCTACATGGATGTGTGGATTAGTGGATCAATCTTCTTAATAGATGTGAAGGAAATTGGAAACAGGGAGAGATAAATTAAACATGGTCTTTCAACAAAAAGAAAGATTCGATTCCTTCAATAGTTTTTTCTTAGATGGGCAGATGCAAAACATGAGCCTATATTTCCTGATTCGATGCTTCAGATGATCATCAGAGAGATTTACTTTGAATCTGATATTGCTGCATTATTTTAGAGTGAAAGTGATAGACGTGAGTGTTCATGTCAATGTTCATTGGCATGCTCGTTGGTAACAAGTCAGATCTCCACCACTTAGGTTGACAGAGAATTGGGTAAGAACAATACTTAGGTACTTACTGGTTAACACTCATGTTGATAATGCATTCACCTCTCGAGTATATCAAACTCTCAATCTCGTTATGAATTAATTTTAAATCGAGTAATTTTCTTGATAAAAATAATAATAAGAGAAATTTTCATTTTTTATCACTAAAAAGTTGTATTAATTTTCACCCTAAACTTTCAATTTGACAAAATTAACCCTTAAAGTGTTGTAATTTTTTTATCATCTATTTAGTTTCTTCTAATTCACCCACTAATTCTAATAAAAAATAATGTAAAAGACTCGCCAATTTAATGAAAGTAAACTTTGCTCAAGATTGAGTCTGATTACTGCACCACCCTTAAAGTCTCATTTTGATTTTGTCTAAATAGTTTAGGTGAACATTCATCAAAATTTAAGGTGCGGTTTTATGAAATTAAAAGTCTTAATATACTTGGCCAAATCAGGTTAAAATTGATATTTACAACAAAAAAAAAAATAAAAAAATTCTGAACATTCCTTATAAAAGAAAAGACTTTTCAATACATGGTTAAAAAAAAAGACTTTTAATACATATCATGATCTATTCTGGCCTTACGAGGCAGGGTGGGTTGAGTTGAATAGTTTGGAACTATTTGTTTTATAATTATGTAATAGGATATATTTTGCAGCTCGAATAATTTTTACTTTTTAGACATTAAATTAAAAATAATTTAATACGATACTTTTATAGTCATCCAACTATTTAAATAAATTATTTTCTAAAAATACATTAAAGAATAAAAAAAAACTAAACAGAACTATTAAGTGAAATGAATTAAAAGATATAACATATACCTCCCGGTTTAAATACTATTTCAATCCTATATTTTTAACTTTAGTTCATTTTAATTTATGTATTTTGAAACGTACTTTTTTTTTATCATTGTACTTTTAAAAAGCGATCATTTTGTTTTTATTTTTATCTCATTTCTTCGAATGACAATTTTTGCATGACACTTTACTAACTGAATTTCTTGAAATACGAACGTAAATTTCTATTAAAAAGATTTCCATTTTGTATAAAATTTGTTTTAAAATTTTATAAATATGGATCAAAATGGTCACTTATTAATTAAAAATACAAAGATCAAATGAATGTTTTGAAAGTAATATACTAAATAAACAAAAGTAATATCAAAGGTGTAACATGCAACCATTTGGATTGAGTTGATTGGATACTTTTATATTCTTATAGGCACAAAAGTCAACGAAATTTTGAGAGAAAAAAAGAAAGACTCATTTTAAGGCAATTTATTTATTTTCCATGAAATATAGAAGGTTAGAATATAATGAATGTGCAACATGTATTGCTTGTAAGAATGAATTTGGGTAATATATTAATTGAATCAATTAAAATAAGAAGAGATCGAATGGACATTTAGGATTTCAATCGTGAATAAAAAAAATGATATGTTTAGGCAAAATCATCGGAATATATTAATTACAAAACCCATGTGTTACTCTCTTTAGCTTTGGGCATCACACATGAAGTTCAAACTTGTCTCGTACAATTTTACTTTATTTAGTTAGTAAAATGGATGGCTACAAAATTTTGTTTTTCCTTCTTATAAATATTGCAATGACAACGATGTTCTTCTTTAATATTTTCTCAACTTTTGATATTATCCACATTTTAGACTTCGAGTTCATAAGATTTTCTAACTTTAGAGTTCTTACGATTGAGTTACCGAAAAAGAAAGTGTACCTTGTTAGCATAGGTAGTAACTAAGAATCTTTTTAAGAATTTTTCCTAATCATGCTTCCATTGTCTCAGGATCCCTCTCATTTGGTTCATTCATGTACCATTCCTCTCTAATCAAACATCACAGTTCATGTCGACAAAGTTCATAAAAATTATATTTTATAAATTTCATCCAAAAATATCACATTAGGTATTAATGGAATAATATCATAGATCATTTTCATTTCTAACTAATATAAGATGGATATAGTAGAGTATTTGTAACCAGAGGGTATATGTCTCTTAAATCTCGATAGATATTTTAAGTTAATAATTTTATTGATTATACTAACTGTTGATGCAAGATTCTAGTCCCGATTACATGTCAGTAGGTGATTCGAGGTGGACTCTGATGTGGGCTAACGAGCAACCTGCAAATAGGAGATATTGTACCAGTGTGGTGTTTAGCCACACATACACAATGGGAGCTTAGCACTTAGCATGAGCTTGCGTTGAATTGAACTTAGTTGAAAGCAAAGAAATTGTGTAACTTTGAGAAGGTGAGACTTTGACCTTTTATAGCTAGGTGAGTATTGAGAAATGTAGCTCTATCCCATTGACATTTTGCTGACTCTCAACAGATTCTCTGCCTATGTAAAGCGTCCCCAATTTTAGGCACGTAAGTCACTTCATCCTCGTCTTCGACTCAAGCTCAAGCACACGTATTTCAACAAGAGCAGACAACACTCCATTTTACCCTTTTAACACTAACCATGAACCTGTTTTTGTTTTTTTTTCCCAAATAAAATTCAAAAAGTTGGGTCACCCTTGCATTGTCAAGAGTCTCCCACCTTTAAGGAGAATCAAACCCTTTTCCTAAATTCTATGAGATTTCTGACTTCCTTTTGTATATATATATATATAGTATTGAAAAACAAAGAAAGAGGAGGAATAAAAGGGTGATGGAAATTAAAGTAAGAAAATATAACACAAAAAAACAGTCCTTACTCGTTTATCAAAAAGATAAACTAATAATTACATTTAACGTATAAAACCTTCCATAATATTGTTCCAAAAGAGATGCCATGAAAAGTAGGGCAAACACACATTTTTTTAATATTAATTTATGGAGCTTACTTTATTAACAATATTACGTATTCGAGAAAACCCCATCTCTCTCTAGATTACGTATATATACACCAAAACAAAAAGATTAAAAATTAATGGAGAGATTAACTTCAACCATAAAAGTATATTATCTTTTCMAATCCCTTAATTAGCCCTTCCTTCAACCACCCCTATTTTATTTATTACATAATTTAGATTATTTCTCTCTCACAATGGGGTAATACCTAAGCATCTAGAGGCATTAATGGAGCCCCAATCACGTGGGCCTCATCTTATTTTAATACAATGATTAAGCCCTCCGAATATTTATAAATTATACTTTCTTACAGCTAATTAATCCAATTTTTTTATATAAAAAAGTCATATTTGATTTTTAAGTCAAATTTGACTCTTAGGGTTTGGCCGGCTCGGCTCGACATTTCAACTACCTATTTATCCAAACGCTCATTTTTAGTTGATTGTTTTTTTTTAATGCTAATTTGATAATAAAAAGGTTTTAAATTTAATGCACTATTCTTAGACTTTTTATTAGATTGTTAATAATGGCCTTTATGGCTTGTATTGATTTGTATTCGATTCGAGACTGATTATTTGAAACCCATTTTCTTTATATATAAATTGAGYCTTTCTTTTTTTCATTTAATTATTTGTATGTGTTTTAAATCTCTAAAACATCTATTTTACCCTTTAGATTTTACGTATATTTTTTATCTCTGTATTTTTAAAATATTCATTAATTATTATGTTATAATTCCGACTATAATYTTATCTAAGAGTTGAATGAAAGAATAACTTTTGGCCATGACAACTACATTTAAAAGCGATTAGGTTTAAATAGAATTTTAGTCTTAAATTTTAGTCCCTCAAATTTGATCAAGTCTCGGATTGAATCATTGCCATTAAAACCTTAAATTAACCCACAAAGAAAAACGATATTCATATGACTAGCTTTTTAATTATCTAATGCCTAGGGTTGAATACTAAGAACTTTTTATAACCTTGTTTTCATTCTTCTTTTACTRTATTGAGCACACTTTAACAGTTTAGCTAAATTTTTTCACAGCTTCTACGTGGGTAATTATGTGTATTGCCTATATATACTGTTATCTCCATCTCTTTAATTCTTAATTATACATATACATTAATCTATGATAAAAGTAAATCATGTTAACTTTTTTCGTAAATTACCAACTCCAATTTAACACAATAAGAAATAAATTTGAAACTTACTAAATTTGAGGACTAAAATTCAAAATTTTAAATGCTAGATATTATATTGAAATGAGACTAAATTTGAGGGAATAAATTTAACCTGTCTCAAGAAAGGAGGAGAAAAAAAA
>NW_019104502.1:1384169-1439418 GCF_001995035.1 Momordica charantia | reverse complement strand
ACTTATATATACCAAGCCAACAAGAGAAAAATTACAATCTCTTAGAGGAGAAAACTCATATCGACTCTCACCCTCATTTCACAAGAAAATCACCCTTTCATCAAGCTCTATTCTTCCCAAATATTCCTCAAACAAAGGTGAGTTGGTCAAAAAACAGTTAGCTAGGTGTGACATCAGTGAAGAGTAAAACAAAATAACTAATGTGGACTTTATTCAATTAGCTGATATACGTAAAAATACTAAATTTAGTTATACAAAAATATCATTTTTATGTAGGTTTAAATTGATAATCTCTACTGATATRTATATTTTGAATACAGAGAGTTTTAGTGAGAGATTGATGCCTTAATTAATTCAAATAAACTCAAGTTTGATTAATTAATCTACTCTATTTTAATATATATTCTTTGAAATACTTCCCATGGAAAGTAAAATAAATACTGGTGAGCAAGAGTTATCATCTCATATGCTTTGTAATATGATTGGTTGGAGAAATGTAAACCAATATCTTTCTCCCCATTAATAATATGCAGAGAAATTAATTAAGAATGAAACAGAAGATCAGAGAAGGTTTATATATCCTTAAATATCTTATGAATGAGACAAAATGAAGCCTTCTTCAACTTTCCGACCACCAAACATTTGGAAAACCCCACGAATCCAGGCGGCGCCGTCGGTAGGTAATTTCGCTGCCGCTTTTTTCTTGGATTCATCAACCTGAGTTCGTAGTAGTTGACATATTATTATTCAAATTACAGCGTTATGGAGTAAATATAATATGGCTATTGAAATTTAACTGCAATGAATCACTTCCCATCTTGTTTTTGTTTTTCCATTCTTAATAAAAAAATTAGAATTGAATCACTTCCGCATCYATGCAAATGAAAAAATAATATTTTTATTTATATTTTGAAATAAATTAAAAAAAAATAGTAACTTTTTTTTGTTGTTCCACAATTTTTTTATAATTTAGAATGCAAGAAATACATATACATAGTGATGGATACTTAGATTTTTTAATAAAATTGAAAACCGGAAAAAAAAAAACAGAACGTTAATTACCAAACAGGCTTTATCATCAGTCCAGCTGAAATTTTAAAGATCAACATTTGCATATACCTAATTAAAGAATTCGGTTTTGTAGGGGTTAAGTTGATGTTGGAACTTGGAATTAGTTGGAAAAACATTTTTTTTCTTTTTGGAAAATTCAATTTTAACTTTAAATTTTAATTTTCATCGAATTACGCCTTAAATTTTGATATCATCCTAATTTTAAAAAGTATTACAAATTTTACTTTTTGGTAAATTTTCATTAATTTTTTTTTGACAAAGTACTCGAATGAATTATAAACATATATTTGGTATGTAATTGATAAAATACGACAATATTGAAACGATTTCTTTGGTTTTAAAATTTAGCTGGGATGGAATTACTTAATCAAACTTAATTTTGTGAAAAGTGGATTTCATTAAATTTGTATTTTTGAGTTTTTTTTTTGTTAACATTAGAAGGTGAGTTAGTGAAAATTAAATTTAATATACAAATTGAAACATGTATCTGAGTTTATTCTATGAAATTGAAAAGTTTAAGTTGAAATTTCATACAAAAATTTTCCCCTTTCTTTAGTGTTTGAATCATTAGAGAAAATAAGGACCAAGAAACTCAACACAAATTAATCCGAGTGCACAGGCCCAAATCCTTCTCCATTGATTACTAGGTTTTCTTTTGGTTGATTTTGGAGGTCTTTCTTATGGGTTTTTAAATATTTTGACTCGTTTGATAATATTCTCGGTTTTTATTTTTCACTTTTATTTAATCATGTGGTAATTGTTAATATTTAATTTTATTCAAAGACATAAATAAAAATATTATTTTATTATTTTATTAAAAAACATAAATAAAAATATTATTTTATCTTATAAAAATAATAATATATATTAAAAATAATAATAGCACAAAACTTAATATTTAATTTTAAAAATTAATTTTTATTTAAAATTTTTTACTTTATGAATTTAAAATTTAGATAACAAAAGAAAAAAATTGGTTACCTCTTTTTTTTTTTTAATTTAAAAAATATTTACCAATGTAATTTTATTTATTTTTATTAAAAATGAGAAAAAGAAACTAAAGAACGAAGATGTTACCRAACCGAACTCGTATATATCTATATCCGTAGAAAGGGCCAAAGAATTTAGGTGGGGAAAGGGCAAAGAAAGGAAGCCTAAGGGGCAGGAAAACCCAAAGGCCAAAATGAAGGATAAGAATATTAGAGAGAGTTCTTCAAASATCTCACAGAATATACACAGTACAGTTTTCTTTAAATTAAGTTTCCTTGTTGATTATTCTCCCTTCTTTTCTCTTATCCTTTTATATTATATATATAAATGTATATCAATTAGTATATGGATGATCTCTTGTTTAATTTTTGTAAGACGACTGTGAGTTTCTAATATATAGTGGTGATGAACTGCAACCAAGAAAGGATTATTCCATTTCCAAAATGCATATGTTCTGCTTTTCAAAGTGCTGAAATTCTTGCAAGAAAAAAGTGGTCTGAAAGTATAGCTAAAAGGAAACTGCATGATATAGTTAGATGCCTTAGCTTTGTGGTTTTGAATAAAGCAGCTCAAACCACAAGTGGCACCAAAAAAAACTAGTACTGGCTGTCATCTGGATTGTCCTTGGAGGCAATATTATCAATATATTTGAAGTGTCCATCTTGGAAAAGGGGAAAATTCCCTGATGATTTGATCTGGGGCTTGATTTGGGATCAGATCCATGGGAATTATTGCTAAACCTAGTACTAGTACAGAGGGGAGATCAGGTTTAATGATTAATGGATGTGGAGCKGAGGCAGAGGGGGAATCTCATACCCAAGCACAAGCACAAACAGCATTATACTTGTGCATATATCAAAGGGATCACAGTATTGTGCTCCGAATATGCTGCTCTCTTCTTCTGCAAAATTGGCAATAATCTCAACTCTATTCCAATATATATACACACCCATGAAGCTGATGAACATCAAAGAAAGTGCAGCAGTGCAGTGATGAAGATTAAATTTGTGCATGGCATGGATTTCTGGGCAATTACTCCATTGGCAAGTTGCCTCTTCTTAATTGGCATAATTTAGTTATGTCGTTTTCGGCCATAAGCTCACTGCCAAAGGAGATTTGCCCGGCAATGCACCTATGCAATTGCAAATCATCCCTCCACCTTTTCCTTTTCGACACSAAAAAACCATTGTTCGACTCTCCTGCAAAAGCATCATCCTCATAAAGCAATGACGTAGAAGAAGTTTAGTATGTCATCTTTCCCAATTTATCTACAAGAAGTGTTGAGGCATTTGGTATCRCTGCCGAGCCTTGTAATCACTAGTCCATATGCTTTTCTTTTGTGTGACTTTCTTTAATTTGTTTATGGTTTGAATATTTCATTTTCTTCTACTAGGTGGGGACTGGGAGGAAMTTTTCATATCATCCAGCCCAGGTATTTTGAAATGGTTATATATACCTGGCTTTTTTGTTATTATTAGGTTTAAAATATATTGTGAACTTTTGTTTTTCTTTAATTCAAAATCCATAATTTTTTTTTTTTTAAAGATATCAAACTATATCATTGAAGGGTGCSTGACAAGTTATGTGAAATTGCTCCAATTAAGTGAAATAAAAGATCTATTATAATTACAAAAGAGTTAAAGATTTGGAGGACCAGGATGAAGCTGCAATTTTTTGATGTCCTGCTAAAGGTTCAGTTTTTGCACTCTAATCAAATATGCTAAAGGATCGAAACTACAACATTACTCCAAAGCAGATATCACTGAAATTGGGGTMTGTTAGCCAAAACTTTCATATTAAAAATCTCAATGAGACTTAGGAGTGAAGAAGATAGTTTCAATACATCGAAAAGATGATACGAGAGGCTTGCCACAAAGGAACAATTAATGAAGAAAGAGATGCAACAATTGTTCGGGCTTAGTCATTACGACCTTGTTCAGCAGATGTGCTGCAAGTATTCTTTCACAAGTTTGACGCAAGTCAGATCTTCCAAATTATATTTCTRCATCTAGGATTTGGCGAATTACTTCTAACCAAATGAAGAAATCATATTGAAGAAAATCATGGAGAGATACTGGCGGCATGTTAACACATGCACATCGGAACCCCTTGCCTCSCCTTTTCTAGATTCTCCTTGTTGCTTGCTTTAAGGTTTCATTGTCTTTTATGCAAAGACAATTAATGKTGCATTGTKTAGAGAAGTGAATTTTTGTTAACATGCCATACTTTCTCATCTTTAATTGTCGTTTTTATATTATTGCATGGTTCCTTTTTGCCTTTTTTAATATTTTTAAACATCATTATTGTGTTATTATAACATGGGGCTTTTGCAGGCTTAAATAATAACACAATAAAATATTTTACAAAAATCGTACGAAAGTAAGMACTCATGTATTTGTTAATGTACTTCGTTTTGAGTATATTCATTGATATACTTTGTCAATGGTATATTAGTTATATATTTTTTATTGGTATACTTAAAATGATATGTGTCTTGTCATATAAATGATATTTCCACCCCAACAGATCATTCCCAACTCCTACATATTATTAAATTATATATATGATTAAAATTATGATATAGCAGGGAAAGAAGTATTCTATTAAAAATATGGCAATGAATCTTACGGATCATTATAGTTGTAATATTGCACACACGAGAGCTTTCATGTGCAAATTTTCTTAATGAAAGTTTGACAAGAACTTTCACATGACTATACTTACCAATCAAAAACTAATCTTAATTGGCCGTTTCGTAATTTCATTTTGCTTTCTAATAATTTTTTTATGTTAGTTAAAAAATAAATTTTAGGGTTAAAAGAATATGCATAACAAACCACACAGTACATCTAATCTTATAATCTTAACCAAACGACAAATTTATGAGTTTAACAATGAAGTTCAAACTTATCAAGACTTTAATAAAAAAAAAAATTCAATTTCCAAAGAAAAAATAAATAGAAAAAAAATGGTTAAATTCGATAGATTTGAAACAAAGTGCCTTAGCATATCGCTTAACTATAGAGAGTTTATAATCTCTCATTCGTACGACACTCTCTAATTTTCCCACTTGATTTAATGTTGGAAAAATAAAGTGATATTTTTTAGACCAGTCTTTCTAGTTCTATTTATTGAAGTTATCTTTTCACAAACAATGTGGGTAAATTCAACCATAAAGAATGAAAACTATATTTTAACCTAATTATAAACTAAACTTTGTGTATAAGCAATTAGTTAATATATATCTAAATGTTACTATTACCTTTTATATAGAAGTCAAACTTAATCAAAACATGTATGCAATGACGTAATTTTAACTAAGTGTTGGATAAACCATACCCTAATCACATCATCAAAACTGGAAAATCGTCCGACAAACCCAAAGAGGAATTTAGTTGGCATATAACCCAATTAAACAAGTGATGTGGCCGTGGGTTTCTGTCACACACGTGCTCCCTTTATTTTATTTATCTTTCTAGTCCTAGTCACTATATTTTGTAATTTTTCATCTTAATCCTTATAATTTAATAAATATATTGATTTTTTCTTTCAATGTTCATTCAAATTTCAATTAACTTAGAAAATTTTAATTCATATATATAGGATATGTAACCATATTTACATATCTAAACCTTCATGTTTTTTTATTGTTAATAATTTTTTTTTTTGAGTACATGGAGGTGGGGGTTCGAACTCATGACTTTCTGGTCAGAGATAGGTGTCTTAGCCATTTGAGCTATATTAGATTTAAATTATTTATAAAAAGTAAAAAATTAGATTTAAATTTAATAAACTATTATTTAACCCAAAAATTTAAGTTCATGGGTCGGAAAAATTTAATTCATGGGATATTTTTTAATGTATGGTTACGTTGATTTTTTATTATTATTAATAATTAATAGTATAAAATAAGTAAATATTTATAAAAAGTAAAAGAAATTAGATTTTTTTTAATACAAAAGAAAAGAAAATTAGATTTAAATCTTAAAGTAGGGTATTACATTTCTGTCCATATGTAACTTTTATCCATATTTCTATATATTTCGATGGTAGTGTCGCAGACAACCGATTTACGGATATAAAAAAATATATCAACAAGAAATGATTAATGTGATATAGTACTGACAATGAAAATTTTGATCTTATTGTAAAATGATTATTCATGAATTTAGATATCTTTTATGAATTTTATATTTTATAATTTCTTTCAAAAAATGCTTTTTTTCTTTTTTCTTTTTTTTTAACAGACTGCGGCTGCGCATTTTCCGTTTGCAGACACGTCAAGTTGACTTCTTGGAATCTCCGAGTTTATTCTAAAACGAGTATCCGAATATTCTTCAAGAAAGCGCGGATTTACAATAATATCCCCCTCAGTTTTTGTTATTATAATAATTTTTACGTTGATTGGTTGACCGTATATGGTCAAACTTCGCCTTTGACTTCTAATATTTAAATTTCAACAAAAATTATTATTAAACTTTAATGATCAGCCACGGTTTTTTTTCAAAATTACAGGTTCATGCAATCCAACACGCTTTTTTATCCCTCTTTAAAATTTCCTTGGTTTCATTGAAAAAATCCCAAGTTTTCTTGAAATCTCATTGTTAGAAATTTTAAGCTTGGATTTATTTAACAAGAAAAATGAAAGGATTAGGATAAAAACTAATAAATGATCTTATACATCTAATATCTTCTCAATTTCAAACTATATTTGTATGTATGATAACATTTTTTTTCCTAATATGACAATCCAAATAAAAACATTAAATTTACCATAATTTATGGTTAGAAAACTTGGGATTTTTTCAATGAAACCCAGGAAATTTTAAAGAGGGATAAAAACTAATAAATGATCTTATACATCTAATACCTTCTCAATTTCAAACTATATTTGTATGTACGATAACAYTTTTTTTTTGTCTAATATGACAATCCAAATAAAAACATTAAATTTACCATAATTTATCAGTTTCTTTTTAGTACAACATGGTGAAATTTAGGTAGAGATTTGAATTCATGACCTTTAACTCATCAGTTAACAGTTGGGTTGATTTATTATTTAATTAACATGGTATTAGAGTAGAAGGTCTTGTTTTTTGAACCCTTATTAATATTATTGTCTCTATATTTCATATTGATAATCACTTGTTGGATCTTATGCTAATTGCTAAACCCACAAGTGAGGAAGTGAAAGTATTCATAAAAAGATTAAATTTGTTAGAACTAAAAGCTTAAGCTTTTAAGTTAATTAGTGATAATCACGTATCTCTCATTCTTGCTTTGAATAAATTACAAAAATATTTGAGTAAAATGTCAAAATATTTAGACAAAATCATTAATCAAGGACAAGGGAAATGAGTTAACAAGGACATGCCCATCTTAGCTTAGTCTAAGGCCTTAATTTCTCCAACATCATAGGAGCATAAGTGATGTTCATCAATCCGACATTATGATTAATTATGGTTGTTGGGTTATGTTAGAGTAAAAATAAAGGATTTTTAAGGACAAATTTAGTTACTGCATCTAATCACTTGTTCAATCATTCAATATCATTATAATTACAAGATGCATTGGTGTTATATACCCACCACACACGCACCATCATTAATTTTTATGGTGGGTGTTGGGCTTGGTTTTGGAGTAATTTTGAAGCAATATTAAGCCATTTTTAAAAATATATCGTAAAATAAAATAAAATGATAAACATTATCCAATCAATAAGTTGATCTTATATATAATCAAGAGATTATAAAGTTCAAAATACAACATTGATAAGTGCTTTCTACTAACCCCATTAATTTTTTTATGATCGGTACGAGAGAAAAATATATATTTTCTATTAAAAAAAACTTTTCAATTGCCTTTTCTTAGGATAATTCAATTTCAAATAATGTTGCCGGTCAACCATGCACGCAAACTTAGGAAATTAGAATGTCTTTTTTTTCTTTTTTCTTTTCTTTTTTTTTGTGTGACAAAATTGTAATAGTAATTTCGTGATAAAATGAGATTGGTTTCAAATYGTTGAGTGTCGGCAAAGTTAACTAATTACAATGGATAATTAAAACCAAACACTTTCAACGTCAAAGTGGAACCAATGATCACCAAGGATATATGAGTTCGTGAGTGTTCCCACGATATTGTATAAAATTATAAAAATTATTCCGTAGAAAATACTATCAAATAGTATTACATTTTAGTTAAATAAGTAGAATAGTTTGAATAAAATAGCAAAAGATATATTTTTTTATGACTAAAATTCTTTCTTCACCTTTACTATTCATATAATTTAGACAGAATTATTATACTTTTTAAGTTAGGTATATTTGTCAAAGCAAATATAATTCAACGTTAATTGACATATATCTTCAATCAAGATTGTGAGTTCGATCCCCACCCCACATGTTGTATTAAAAAAAAGTTAGGTATCTTTTTATTAGTTATCGGTTTATATTGACTAAATTGTGTAAAATACCCTTAAGTTTCAATTACATTTTTTATTATTTAAAATTTTCATTCTAACTTCTAAAATTTTTTAATTGTCTAAAAATAATTATTTTGTTTATTCATGATGTTACTGAGACTAATTTGTTCATAATATAGTATAATCATCTTCCTTCTAAATGATGGGTAAAAAGTGAGTTACTCTGATTCTTTTAACATTTTCAAGCCCTAATTATTATTTATTATACATTTGTTTTGAGATCGAGGAGAGAACTTTAATGAAATATAACACCCACTTGTACTTTTTATAATTTTTTTTCCTCACAAACTCTAAACATCTAAGTTACATCCATTGGTTTGGTTAAGTTTAAATTTCATTTTGATTTTAATAGAGAAAGTTATTGAAAATGTGCTAAGACTAACTAAAGGTGCAATCTCGGACCCATCCTATATTTAGTTCATGTATATATATATTTTTTTAGAAATAGTTCATGTATATTTTATATTATTTAACATTTTATATATTTATCACTTCTTTTAATATAACGTGTGAAAATGAGAATTTAAATTCACACCATTTTAATTTGAGATAGGTATTTTAATCCGTTCGCTAAATTTAATATTTATCTCGTTTTCAATCTACTATATTTTATAAAATTAGGTTATATTTCTCAAAATTGAGACATAAAATCGCACGTGGGCATCATTTCTTATTTGTGGGTAGTGGGTACATCAAGTAGCTCCACACGTGTCGGCCACCCATTTTACCAGTACTTTCCTGGAAAAGGCAAAGCAATGTTACTCGAAAATATATAAGAAAATACCACAAGAAAAATAGACAAAAGACAGAACTAACCCTCTCATGGACTCGTGGACCTAAATCAAACGAAAGAACAAACCCCATTTTTAATTGTAAAAATTTGAACATTTCAAGGGTAGTTTGGTGACGAAATAATGTCTTGATATATATAAATCAAAGCGAGAAGCAAATTAACCAATTACAAACAAGTCTCTGTTTTCGGGCCGCCATTGATGGACGTTGAGCAAATTCTCAATCTCTTCGATTCCCTCTGGTTCGAGCGTGGAATCTTCAACCAACCCCTCCTGCCGTCAAACCCAGAACGTGAAAATCAAGAAAAGCCATTAAAAAACTCGCCGCCGCCGTCGCCGGAAGTTTTGCCACGGATTCACACGAGGTCCATAAGCGAAGATCTGAGCTCCAAATTGAGCTTTATGTCCAATTCCAATTCACCCGATTCGATCCTCTTCTCTCCAAAGCTTCAGACGATTTTCTCCAGCAAAGACATCGCCAGAACTGAGTCGCCGGAGAACAACCGGAAGGAAATTCGGCCGGAACTTGAAACAGAGCCGAGAAAGAGAAACAAGGGAAGAGGGAGAGGGAGAAGAAGACGGTGGCCGGAAAGTAAGAGCCTTTCGGAGCTGGAATTTGAGGAGCTAAAAGGGTTCATGGATTTGGGATTTGTTTTCTCGGAGGAAGATAAAGATTCGAGCTTGGCGTCGATTATTCCTGGTTTGAACAGGTTGAAGAAAAAGGAACATGAAGAAGAAGAAGAAGGAGAAGAGGGGGAAATTTCGAGGCCTTATCTTTCTGAAGCTTGGGAGGCGATGGAGAAAGAGAATGAATTGAAGAAGCCGCCATTGATGGAGTGGAGCTTTCCTGCTTTGGGGAATGAAATTGATATGAAAGACAATCTCAAATGGTGGGCTCATACTGTTGCTTCTACTGTTAGATGACACTGATAATCACTCAATTCATTCATCTTCTTCTACTTCTTTTGTAATATAGTTTTTCTTTTAATTTAAGTTTGATTGATCTAATCTCTCACATTTTTAAATTGAAAGTCAATATATACATATATTCAGAAAGTATATTGGAAAGTGCAATTTCTTTTAGGACAGAATTGAGGGAGCGACCATTTAGATCATATTAATTGAATCCGATACGATTTGAGGATGCTTTTTGGTGCTAAAATGATTTCACTCAAAAACTCTAAGATAGTTGTTTTCGTTTATATACTTTTAATATTTTTCTTGTCTAGTCAACGTGATTGGTAATCTTAACCATTCAAAATCTCTTGCTAAAAAGTGTGGAAATTCAATTTGGAATCCTCTTCAAGCTATAGTGTTTAGAATGCTCTTTGGAATGGAATAAGTTTGAGAATAGATCACGAAATTTGGACAATTATTGATATTTAATGAATATGAATTTACTTGGAAATCGTCTATTTTAATTTATACCCTCATCATTGAAATATGACTATAGAGAATATTAATATACTTGTTCTAATTTATTATTATTATTTTTTTAAAAAAAATTGTGCTGGTTTCTTCCTAACTTATTTGATATATTTTTCACTTTCTTAAAAATATCTTTATATTGGAGTTCTTTACTCAAATTTAAAAATATAAACAAGTTAGTTTCAACATTTTGTCTTAGATTTGAAGAACGTTTAGAAACCGAGCCTTTTAAATTGTTTGAGTTATAGTACAATAAAACTTTTGTATGTGATGTTATGTATATACTAGCGTTTGTACGAGTAGAATATTATATAGATAATACTATAACATATATAATTTGACGTCCATATTAAATATTATATATTGGGAGCAAAAAATGCAAATCTTATAAAGAAAAAGCTGATTATTTATAATTTTATATTTTGATTAGATATATTATTATAAGGTATTTTTAATAATAATAAGAATGTAATCACGTTGTAATTTTTTTTTTTCTCTTTTCATGAATGTTAAATTTTAGTTGTATGTGGTATACTCTATTTCAATTTTTCTTGGTTCCATTATGGATGAATGAGGATATGTGTTATTTCTTAGGCTATACTTTGCAACCTTTTGGTTAGAATACATGTTGATTATCGTTGAGTTATGTTCGTTTTTGATAAATTTGACGCTCTCGTTATTATTGAATGAGCCATTTTTGTTGGTTTCTTTTCTAATATTTATTCATGTTGCAGCAACCTAACAACTTATAAAATATCGATTTCAAAGTGAATTGAGTAAGTTACAAAAATGTTAGCAATTTTCTTAGTCATAGCCATGGCCTCCAAAATCTTAAGGAGTTGCCGGCAAGGACAATTTTGCCCTCTCAATTTTACCCTTCATGAGGTTTGAAAGAGTAAAAGAAAGGGGATAAGTTTGCCACATCAGAGAATTAGTTGCATAACCCTATTCAAATTCCTTAATCTAAAGCTTCCTCTCATGGAGGAATATTTTTGAACTCCAACAATTAAAAGGAAAAAAAATTGAAATAAAGTAAAGGGGTGACATCAATGAATGTTAGTTTATTTCATTTTTTTAGTATTATTTCATTTTTTAATTTTTGGGAGTATTACGTAATTTTGTTTGTTTGATTCGTTATTTTGTGATAAAACGCTATCCATATGCATAATGCATGTTGCCCCCATTAAATTAATAAAAAACCATCTTCTTCATTGTAGAGGCCAAGGATTAATTTATTTCTAATACTAATTATTTTATTTCTACATAAAATATATGTGTTGGTAGCTTTAAATATTCTAAAAAATCTTTCACCAACTTGGCTTTATTTTAGACAAGATCTTAATATATTGAACTTATAAACAACTCCCCCTTATCGACATTAGTTATATATTTCTTTATTGAACTTAAAAATTGTTGTAAGTGGTGATTATTATATATTTTAAATATTTAATATTGATTCGGTCAAATATATATATTTAAAATTAAGGTTATAATTTTAATTACTTTAATAGACATTAGTGTACCATGTAATTAACTTTAGTTGTAAAGAAGTTTATAAAATGTTAATATTTTAAAACAAGAGATCATTCGTAGAGTAATTTTTTTCCCTTCTTCTCCTTAATCACGTGAGTCTGACTTACTACATTTGATTATCAAAAAAATTTAGAATATTAAATTTTGATTAGGTATCTACTCATAGTGGGTACTTATTTCCTTTAAAATTCTTTAGAATTTACTTTGACTACTATGGGTCAACCGAAGATTACCATAGAGTTTGAAATTCATGATTTGAATAAAACTTTTTTAAATCTTTTTTTTTTTGGTCCTCGACATTTAAACTAATTAATTTTTTTAAATGTTATTCTTTTTATTGCTTTTCCCTATTTGTTTATTTCCATTTGTACTCTACTTTGCAAATCCCAAATGTTGTAATGTATATATTATGATGATAAAACTAGACGTTTATGGTTTAACGGTGTGATTATAAAATTTTCTTCTTCAGTGAGAGAGAGAGAAAAAAACTGTGTGATTATAGGATAAAAAAAGCATGAATTGAATTATTTTCTAAAAGTCACTTTAACTACTTTTTTTTTAGTATTTTTAAAATTTTCAAAATTATTTTTGATTATCTAACTAAATATTTTTAAAAAAAAATTATAAGTGTTTTTAATAGGCTAAAAACACTTAACAAGTATAACTCGGAGAGAAAACCATATTGATATATATTCACATCTCTAGATCGAGAATATACTTATATATACGACTTAAAAAAGAAGAATATACTTATATATACACGTAACACAAATCAAAATAAAGTTCAATTATCAAAAAGTTAATGGTGAAATAACTACTTAATTGCCTAATTAAGTAAAACAACTCAACTAAATATGTAAATAATTCTTCATACATACTAGTTTATCCTAAATCACCATTATAGTTTAAATATTAATAATACTTAGTTTGAATTTTTTCTATATATAAAATATATCTCAGGTGCATATATAATCATATCAAATCATAAAAAGTTTGCTTAAAAGAAGAGAGTAATGTCGTATTTGTTTAAGTAGGATATTGAATTTTTAAAGCCTAATGAATTTACCAAACATTTATACATTTTTTAAGTAAAAAAATACGAGAGTGGATAAATTGAATATTGACCATAGATATGGTAATAAATGTTCTGTCCACGCGAGTTATATTTGAATCAGCGATTTACCAAACACATATAACATGTGAACCATGCATACCGTTATAGTTCAAAAGCTAGAGATTTCAAATTAAATATGGATTCTTTGGTATAAAGTTCAGGCTGATTATTTAAATAAAAAAAATTATGCTTTTTCACTTTCATTCTTTTCTTATTGGTTCGTTTTCGTAAAAAGAAAAAGAAAAAGAACAATAATAATAATAATAATAAATTAATTAATTAGTGATTGATCGTTTCAATTCAACTCCCACAAAACCACGCTCTGGTTTGGCTCTGGTTGGCATTCTGAAAGTCGGCCCCACGTCCCGAAAAAAATGCAATTATTGTCGTTTTGCACGTCTAATTTCGACCGTTAGAGTGACTTTCCGTTCACTTTAACGGAGTTGTGAACGGTCGGTCAAAAAGTCCACGGTTTTACAGCACAACAGAACAGAACTCCAAGCCCAATCCCAAATGTTCAAATTTACTGTAATACCCTCAAAGAAAGAGGCTGTTGTCGTGGCAGTGATGGAATGGTAGTTTAGTAATTTGCTGTCACCCACTAAAACTTGGTTTATTAATAGTTTGAAGCTTCATTGGGATTTATGGGCGTCGGGTAGGATGAACGGGTGTAAGGTAATAGAGAATTTGGATTCTCTCTGGTTCTTCGGAACGACGGCGCCGGCCATCCAAGAGCTCGAAAATCCCACCCTAAACGACGTCGAAGGAGAAGAAATCGCGACACCCATGCGCGAGAATAACAATGCAGTACTGGAAGATCAAGATGGTGGGTTTGGGTTTGGGTGTGAAACGAAAACAGAGGTGGAAATTAGTACGAAAGAAGAGAAGAGGAGATCAAGAAGCAGAATAAGGAGATCATCGTGTTCGTGTCTGAGGCAGAGGAGAAAAATCCTTGGAGAAATAGATCTGAATTTTGTCGTAAAGGAGATTTCTGAATGTTGGATGTTTGAAGAACAGAGAATTAGGGGTGAAGTTTACAAGAAGAAGAAGATGCCTCCGTTTGAAGACAGTATGGCGATGAAAGAGCACATCAGATCGTGGGCTTATGCAGTGGCCTGCACTGTCAGATGATTGAACATTAGGAAGTGTATACATTCGTTTAGTTTCTAAGGTAGATGACGATTTTGTTCTCGGCATTCGATCCACTCTGTATTTTGGAGGATAATGTTTGTAAAGTTGGAAACTTTATGCTTCATCTTCGTCTCCTCTCCTTTAATTTCTTCTGGGTTTTCATAATTCTTTGTAGATTTGATCGATCAGGGGTTTTTGTCAGAAATGGTGTTATAATAATTCTTTCATATTAGCAACTTTTTCACCCATTTTCGAAAAAAAAATGCAAAACATCGGGAGCGCACCATATATATATTGGAAAATGAAAAGTATCTAGCCAATCTAAAATGTGTCCATACATAATATATACGAGTTTTTGGTAAGTACCATTTTTGCTTACCACCATTAAGTATTTAATAAATAAGAGAACCACCATTAAGTATTTAATAAATAAGAGAGAAATATAAAAAGGATGCTATAAAAGTTTAATGCTGTTAGTGGGAAGATAACTACTCATAAAAGTACTCTTTTTTAATTTTAATACAACTAGTGGAAGTGAACACTCAAATTATGACTTTTTAGTCAGAGACTTGCATTAATTATTGTTGAGCTAAGTTCAAATTGACCTTAAATAATATGTACGTGAATATGTCTAGCTCTCTAAAAAAAAATGGTACATGCCTCAAATTATTAATGATGTAAAAATCATAATTTGCAACATATAAAGATGAAAACTAAAAAACAAAATAATAGAAAGTCTAATCAAACAAAAGATTTACAAATTATCAAGAACTCTAAACATTATTAAAAAAAAGAGAATAAAAATTCAGTTCAAAATTATTTGTGGGTTTTTGTTCTCTAAAATTTTAGGTTAAAAAAAGAAACCTTTTATTTTATTTAAAAATTTTGAAAACACAAATTTGGTCAGGAGAAAATAAGCTTTGGGCCGAAACTCAAGTAGCCCAAAGCTAACCCAGCTGATCGAAGAAGACCCAATTTTACGATCATCGGCGACTCGTAGGCCGCAGCAGACCAAGTCGCCGGAAACGCAGAGAGAACTGAAGGCAGGGCAGACTGCAGAGAGGGGAAGATGTCGGAGGCACCGCCGAGACGACTGAGGGGTCACAAAGCCACTGCAACGTGCTGCATCGCCTCGCATGACCGTCCTGGCCTTGTCGCTACTTCAGGCGAGGTTATATCTCCAACTTCCATTTTCTCCACCTCTAAAGTTATTTTGCTTGCTGAGAAAGTGCAACGGTTAAGTAGTAGACTGTACTTTTGGCCTTTACGTCCTCTTTCCTTGAATTCAGTGAACAATTAACTTCCAATGTCCTCATTGCTAATGTTCAGCTCTACCAGTTTTAACAATTTTCTTCGAGTAAGCTATTAAACGGTATTGAATTTTAGTAGGTTGCACAATCTTCCTTGAGCCTGTAATGACATCTCATTTGCGCCTCTGAGTGTACAGTTTCCATGCTCGATTTGAGCTTCAAATTTACCGTGAAAGTATATTAAAACTGAGAATTGTCGTTCTATAACTGATGTTAGAAACAATTGCCAACATAGATGTTTTAGAAGGATTTTGCATTCATATGACATCGGGTATGTCAGAAATAACTGGACTGGACTACATTAGTTAATTGTATTTAGCTTTTCTTTATTGGACGTTACCACTTCTTAATTAACTTCTTCCCTCTACGTTTTTCTGGAGGATGTAGGATGGTTGTGTTTGCTGGTTTGACATGAGATGCAAAGATGTCGTATCCATTATGGAAGTTGGAACAGAACCTATTTCATCCATATGTTTCAAGCCAGGTCCATTTCTCTCTTAGTCACTCTTTTATTTAACTCAGTGATGAACGAAACATTAATGATACACCTTAATATTTGTAGGATTCCATCTCAAAACTAATTAACAATTAGCAATGAGAGGACTGAGGAGTAGTCCATGTATTTATAGGTCTCTTGATCTTTTCGATGTGGCATCCTTAACGAGCCGCTAGCTAAAATAATTATATTCTCAAGATAGAAACTAAAATCTCAAGTGTACACTGTACATTCTTTTTTGTTGTTACAATTTCTGCTGATGCATTCTGCATTTTTTCCTTTTTGTTTAGTTTTGTTTTTTTGTGGCTTATTCAGGGAATGAAGATGTTATTTACATCTCCTCCGTGAAGGAAATTAAGTCATTTGATGTCCATCAGGTGATGAAGTTTCATATCGTTAAAAACTATATACTTTTATTTTATAGGAAAGAACGTACTGAACTAATGCAACTCGTGGTCAACTTTTTCCGAATATCACAATATTTGATGTCTATTTAGTCATGTCTTGTGCCTTTCCTATAAGAAGTGTATTAATATTAATGAGATTGAAGATGTCTTTTGAACTTTCATTTGTTGATGCTTGCTATGCCATGACTTTTATTCTTTTTACTTTTGGAGGCCACATCATCGAAACCATTGGGGAGTTATAGTTACAACAAAGAGGAGATCAATCAGGTAGAGCTAATCAGTATATGGTTTATACATTTATCTTGCTCTAGTTGGATCAGTTCTAATCACTTTGAAGATGTATTTTGAACTTTAATTTAGTAATGATGCTATTTTCTTTGTTTTAAGGCGTGGAGACATCCTATATAATCTAATAGTTTTTTTCTTTTTCTTTTTTAATAAAAAATCAATTATTATTGGTCGGAAGCCATTAGTCAAAACTTCTCCTTCCCATGCAGGTTTCTTGCAGCCCAAAATCTTCTTTTCTCGCTGCTGCCGATGATGGTGGTGATGTTAAGGTCAGCATCTTTAGCTTACTGAATTTTTTTTTTCTTGGGATTCAAACTCAAATGAGCATGCACGATTGTTCTGTTTTCTGATTTTAGTTCAGTTTGATTAGATTAATAGTTGTATGATTTCTGGTAATTAGATTATGATCTTTTTTTTATTTGAGTATAATTTCTAGTGAGGACCTAAAAATGCTGGCATCAAGTGTCTACAGCATCCTTTTACCTTAGTGTTGCCTCCATCTGTTTGATTGCCAGTGAGATCTATAGTATGTTAAGAATTGTAATGCCCTATCTCAGTCTTTTATGCAAGCATGCACACATCCCAGCCCTTTTTAGTAATAAAAATGCAGAAGCAATGGTTTATAATGTTGCTATGCCCAAATTGACAGTTTAAATGCTGATTATATTCTTTATGGCAGATCATTGACATTCACCAGCAATGCTTATATAAAACATTAAGATCTGGCCATTCGAGTGTATCCTTTCTTGAAACTTGAAGCACTTTTTAATACATCAGGTTGCGGCCCTCTGTATTCCATTTTTTCCCATGTACACTACAGTTCTTTAATCAGGTTACATGGATCCCATCTTTGCATCCTGAACCATATATTTAGATCTGTAGCAGTGTTCAGTTCCTTCCTTGGAGACCATGGGAAGGTATTTACTTGGAACATGTTAACTTTTTTCTCCACCTTTTTCTTCGGTGATTGTTCACTTGAGACAATCGGTGGTCCAGTCTGCATTATAAGCTCTTGAATCTGATAGCTTACATTGCAATATATAGTTTCTGATTTCTACAGTGAACAGGATCATTTATTTTATTGATTAGTGTATGCCAGTGAACTGTTTAGAAGTAGCTAAGCATATCAAATTATGAGTTATTCCTGACCTTAGTGTTTATTCTGGATTCTGAGAAGTTCAAAGAGAGCTCATTTATCATGAGGGCAGCTTCATTGCACTTATAAAAAAAGGAAAAAAAGGAAATGAAAAGATCCAAACTTTCAAAGGTGTACTCTTATAATACTTAAGCTTGAGTCTCGATCTTGATGGAGATATACTCTGCTTGTTGATATGTTTCATTGATCATTGTGAGACACAGCTTCATAAAATGATCAATCTGGATTTTGGAGTGATTCTTTGAGGTCAAGAGAAGATTCTTTATTCTTCCACATGAAGGATGTATTTCAACTTCCATGAACACATGGATGGAAAGATGGAAACCATATTTTTGTCTTGTGTTGCAGCTTGTGCATCATATTTGAAGACGGATTTAGGATCCTGCATACTGATATTTCAGAGTTTTCTGGGAATGCGATAGAGAAATGCTTAACAGAGAGAACCTAGTGTACAAATTTATGGTACCGTAGGCCCGAAAGTTAGGTTTATTGTGGGCGTTCCCCATGCCAATGTATTTACGACCCCTGGAATCCTGGATAACCTGAGACATTATTGAAGTGGGTACTCATTGGACACAATTAGAGTTCAAATTCTATAGTTTGAGGATTGATAGATGTTATTCTTTTGCTGACTATCCTAATTCCTACCAGACTTAGAATTAAACGATAAGTTATAACTGTTAGTAAGTTGTCGCAAGTTCGGATGTACTTTAAAGTGTTTAGCCCACTTTGTTCAGAATTAGAGTATAAAAAACATTCAGTTCTTAGATTTTGTTTTTCTTTTGAATTGAACATTTCCATGGTTTGGTAGTCACATACGTCATCGATTTCTTTGCTAGTTGCTATTTTTGATGCTACACTACACACTATCACAGTCATCGTATTCTTTTTTCTAAGTTGTCCCATATTGAGACAATGGGAAGCCTCATCTTTACTATCTGACTGCTATTTCACAATTCTGTTACTTCACAGTTATTACGGGAGGTCTTGATTCAAAGCTCATTATTTGGGACTTCTCCAGAGGGCGCCCCATCAAAGTACTTGATTTTGGTTGGTACACATGCAGCCCATCTGTTCATGTGTTATTTCATGCTTTCCATTTTGTTTGCCCTAGCTCACCCAATATATATTCTTGAAAACTTAATTTCCATTTGCCTGTATCGTGAATCATGCAACGATGTCTACAAGACGTGGTAATAATAGCACACAATTTTGAAAAGAAAAAAAATTACTATTACATGCCTTAATAACTGCATCATATTCCATTTTCCAATGTTCATAAGTGGTGGCAATATAAATATAATTTGATTTGTTACAGATTATGTGTTTCAATGTCATTGACATGGTCGTGCATGGATAATTTTAGAAAAGAAAGAATGGTTACGATTATGCCAGTATCTGTTTAATGTAAGTAACACACGTATAAAAACACTTAACTGTTTTGTCATTTTCATCCTTCAACAGGTAGCCCGGACAACAACCCTTCCAGTAACTCTGGACAATGTTTTAATCCAGCATTTATTCATGCAATAGCGGTTCCTGAAGTTAATATGCTGGACAAATTGGGTCAGATATGTGTCGTGGCAAGGGGCGACGGTGTCGTGGACATGATTGATATTGAATCTGAGAAATCAAAGGTTTCTACAAAGGGTAAAAGATTACAAACAAGACCCAAGTCTAAGGGAGTTACTGCAGCTTGTGATACGGATAACCAAGAAGAAACTGGAAGAAAGAATTTACATTTGGATTACACTGTTGGTGGACATTCTGCTGCTGTGTCCTGTGTGTAAGTAATTTCTTTCTCTTCTTATGCAAGGTGACGAATCTCCCTTACCAAATGGAAAATTTCAGGACATTTTCTCAATTTGGGGAGAAAGGGAAGTTCATAGTATCTGGTGGGAATGATAAATGCATAAAGCTTTGGAATTGTTCTGGAGTTCCTGATGCTGGGGATGCAGGCAGAAACAACAGTCTTCTCCATTTGAACATCAATCTGAGCAAAAAGGTTGGGTTCTATCGACATTTTCACATTCACGATCCATACTGTTACTTGTGTTTTCATCAATTATTTCCTAATTTGGTGATTCAATTTTCTGCAGGTGAATTGGCTATGTACCACTCCATCTGAAACAGAAAACCTAATCGTTTGTGATACCAGTAAAGTAGTGAAGGTATATACTGTTGCCTAGAGACTCACGGGTCGGCTTGCCTGATCATGAAGCTTGGGGAGAAACCTGTAGAAATCTGAATGAACCATGCAGCTGATCCCATATTTTGAAGAATCTGATTCTAGATCCTTACGGTCACAATTTTGGGATCAAGAGAGATTTTGCAGGGGTTACCACCCACCTAATAGTGCATCCTCATATTTTCAGGGATCTGCATTGAACATCTTGATGAAGCAAAAATTACTTTATACGAGTTCGAACACTGCAGTATTTATTCTGTATCATGTTCTCTTTATAACAAATTACACAAAGTCTATCATGAGATTTAGAGTGTGTTTTGGAGTAATGGTAGAATAAATGAATATGAAAAGAAGAGGTTTCAATATAATTGTTTCTTCAAAAATCATGATCCAAATGATACTTTAAAAATCAGTTTAAAGTGATTTTTGGCCTGCCAAAACTACTCCCAAACACATTGTTCAAGTGGTGTTTGTTTCCTTTCTGATGGAAGTTTGTTTAATCCTTAGCTAAATATACTTTTCTCAAGTTAAAAAAGTGTTTTCTAGTTTTGGCTATAGACAATTACTTATCTACCTAAAATCAAAATATTCTTGTTGATCCTTGAGAAAAGAAAGAGATAGGAAACGATGAGGTAAACTTACCGCCATTAATAAATTTGACTAACTATTTATTCTATTTTCTTTCTTATTTTTTCTCTCTCTTTATCTTTATTTTGTAAACTTGATAAATGAGAGATACCTCCTTAGGACCAGCACTAAATTTTATTATTTAAAAAAGAAAAAAGCTTCTCATTTCGATGCAGCATTTCTGAGCCTGTGATACCCAAAAAAATTGAATCAGCAATTCTAAAAACGCGGGAAATGATCTGACTCAACACACTCTACAGATTATTCTCTAATATTACGTTAAATCAGGATAATTTTGTACGTTGCCTTGTTTGTACTAATTAATTCCAATCAAATCGAACAGAAGAAGTAAACTAGTTGATCGACCAACAGTATCCAATTTTCGATTTTTTCCCTCCACCGTTTTCTTCCTTTCCCAGCGACCATTTCAAGGATTTAGTTTGAACGAAGAAGATTCACACTGTAGTAAGAAAGAAGTGCACTTGAATTTGAAGATTTCTGTACCATTTATAGGGGGGCGTCGCAGTTTCTGAGGCTTGGTTGCTTGTGTTTGTGGATGGGGTTGGTGCACGATCGTCTGTTAGTAGCTCAAAGACGTACTCTGCCCAACTAAATCTTTGCTTACACTTCCCGCAAGAATTCAAATCTCTCTGTACACAGCACAGCGCTGCAGCTCAGGCTTTGCTTCTCATCTCCTCTTCCTCTCTCTATCTCTCTGCAGATGGGTGAAACCAACTTCCCAACCTCTCGTCTTTTCAACTACTACCCTCCATTCTTCCGCATTTCTAAAATGTTTTCATCGCCCTCTCTCACAGACCTATACCACTCATCTGGGTTGTTCCTTTTTCATATAAAATCACCCAGAAAACCTAGATTCTGGGGCTGCGGCGATTATCTTTCATTTGGGGTTTGCAGAATTGCGAGTGAGAACAAAAATGATGGTGTCTGATGTCCCGATTTGCCACAACTGTGGTGAGCAAGTCGGAGTTGATGCCAATGGAGAGGTTTTCGTTGCTTGCCATGAGTGCCATTTTCATATTTGCAAAGTCTGCGTCCAGTATGATATTAAGGAAGGCCGAAAAGCTTGCTTGCGGTGCGGGGCTCCATTTGACGGTATATTCTGATCGCTCAACTATCCTAGTTGCTTTCCAAGAGTTTTATGGTTTTGCTGTTCAGGAACTTGAGTTTCATTGAGTGGAATTTCTATTTCAGTTTGAGTATATTTGTGATTGATCATATGGTATGGTATCAGAAGTCATAACGGTCATTGGTAGACTGAATTGAAAAAAAGTCATGAAAATCGTAATCCGAATTCTGCAATTGCTCACGCTCAACCAATTCTTAGATAGTTTCATGTCGGGATTTATATTAACTATTAGTTTGATCCCTGTTCGGTTTGCTAATACTTAATTACTTATGAATATGTTAGGAAATTTGAAGTATCTACGGGGATTATGTTCGCATTCTTTTGTCTCATTATATCTGTGGTTCTTGTCTTTTTAGTAGTTCTGAATTTGTTTGCACGTTCTGAAATTTTTAGAGAACTTACTGATGGATGCTGATACGAAGATGTCAGGAGATCGGAACACAATAGCATCTCATCTCAGTCATTCTCAGGTAAATTTTATTTCGCCAGTTTCATTTACTTGCGAGTTGTGACCGAGTTACAAGTATTCACTATTTAATTTCCAATATTTTAGGTTCCTCACGAACTTATATCTCATTTCTGTTTTTCCTTAGGATGCCGGAGTTCATGCTAGACATGTCAGTAGTGTGTCAACAGTGGATAGTGGTAATTGATATACATTTTATAAATCGCGTTTGGAGCCTTTAATATTGTTCTTATTCTTAATAAGCTCTACCTGTTTTTATGAAGAATTAAATGATGAATCTGGGAACCCAATTTGGAAGAACAGAGTAGAGAGTTGGAAGGATAAGAAGAACAAAAAGAAAAGGCCTTCCGTGAAGACTGAACAAGAAGCTCAAATTCCACCTCAACAACAAATGGAGGAGAAACAGTAAGTACAAGGAGGTTATGGTGTTTGTTATTAAAAAAAAAAAGGAAAAAAAAAGGTAATATTGGTCCTATCTCTCAGATTCTTCATGCCGACTTGAAGCTAAAAGCCGGTTTCTGTGTGCTGATGTGCTTTTCTATTAAACTGGCTTCATATCTGCAAACTTTTTAATGACACTCAGATTTTTTGACATCCTATTTCTGAGAAGAATATAAGCTAATGTTACAAGTTTTATTCAGAGAAAAATGCTCAAAATTACATTCTCCTAATGATAAGATAATTCAGTCATTACAACTTACGGAAATGTGATTTCTGTTCTTACAGGATTTCAGAGCAGGCTGCAGTTGAACACACATTTTCTTCAGTTTATCCAATTCCATCGAGCAGATTAACACCATACAGAATAGTGATAATCATGCGATTGATCATTCTAGCTCTTTTCTTTCAATATCGAATAACAAATCCTGTTGATAGTGCTTTTGGTCTATGGCTCACTTCTATTATATGTGAAATCTGGTTTGCCTTCTCTTGGGTGTTGGATCAGTTCCCTAAATGGTATCCCGTCTGCAGGGACACTTACATCGACAGATTATCGGCCAGGTATATGAGCAAGACTGCATAACTTATTGACGTATTAGTTAAGTAATTAGGGAGTTTTTTTTTATAATATTTTTCTTTTTTTGGTGATCTAGGGGAAAGTTTTGGAGATTTTCCATTTTTACCTCACTTAAAGTTGTAATAGTTTGTTTCTAACAAATTAGGTGAACTGGTAATATAAAAACATATTGTGTTTTCGTTTTCACTAAACTAGTCCATTCAGCCTCTTTCTCTTCACTTTACAAACAATGGTGACTGAACTGCAGTAAAGATATTTGGGTACCATGTAGGCTTGGAAGAATGATATAATGACAGATAAAATATGGAATACTATCTAATTAGGAATAAAAAAAGTGGTGGGTACATGATGCTTCAATTTGATGAGCTTGATATGGTATTGATTGTGTTTGAGTCGCATGTTTTTCTGTTTCTATGTCAGGTATGAAAGAGAGGGAGAGCCTTCTCAGCTTGCTGCTGTGGATTTTTTTGTGAGTACCGTAGATCCATTGAAAGAACCTCCACTAATCACTGCCAATACCGTGCTTTCAATCCTAGCTGTGGACTATCCTGTCGATAAAGTCTCCTGCTATGTGTCTGACGATGGTGCAGCTATGCTCACATTTGAATCTCTAGTTGAAACAGCCGACTTTGCAAGGAAGTGGGTTCCATTCTGCAAGAGATTCTCCATTGAACCCCGAGCTCCTGAGTTTTACTTTTCACAGAAAATAGACTATTTGAAAGATAAAGTGCAACCTTCTTTTGTCAAGGAACGTAGAGCAATGAAAGTAAGAACTTCAAGCTTCCTCTTCACACTCCACTCAATACATCATGCGGTAGGTCATTGGTCAGAAATAGTTATCTAACACTTAGTCTGCTTATTCATTGCAGAGAGCTTATGAAGAGTTTAAAGTACGAGTCAATGCTTTGGTAGCCAAGGCTCAAAAAACACCAGATGAAGGCTGGTCCATGCAAGATGGAACAGCTTGGCCAGGAAATAATCCACGTGACCACCCTGGAATGATTCAGGTTAACACACTATTAATTTGATTGCCTTATTCTACTAGCAGAGAAGAATGTTCAACTCCTATTCTACAATAGCAAATGAATGCCAAATTAGCTTGTTCATATAATGTTAGGTTTCCTGAATGCCGTACCTTAATAGAAAAAGTTCAGTTCAGATTGTATCAAACCTTGGACAAATTTGGTTGGTGTAGAATTAACAATTAAGTACCTTTTTGCTTATATATTCTGCTTATGTTGAAAAACTTCTAAGTTCTTCAGTTATAAAATTTCCCCTTGTGAAAGAAACATCAAGTGGTCGTAAAAACCGTCATTTCAAAATAATTCAAGACCATAGACTGTTGGTGCATAAGAATATTAATGTCTTAGATGGAATTTTTGCCTGTTTCCTTCTTTTTTTGTGTCCATTTTGTTCAATAATCCATCCACACGTTTACCTGTGTCTTTCACTTAAAAAATTGAATCAAAATGTTCAAACACAGAGGATTGGTTGTTTCAGGTTTTTCTTGGAAATACTGGCGCCCATGACATAGAGGGTAATGAAATTCCTCGGCTAGTCTATGTTTCCAGAGAGAAGAGACCCGGTTACCAACATCACAAAAAAGCTGGTGCTGAAAATGCTCTGGTATTCGTTCATCTATCATATTTTTATTTGTTTCAGGCACATAAAAGTTGTGTACTTAAATTTTTGTCCTTAAACAGGTTAGAGTATCAGCAGTTCTCACAAACGCTCCCTACATTCTCAACCTTGACTGTGATCACTATGTTAACAATAGCCAAGCTATACGGGAGGCAATGTGTTTCTTGATGGACCCACAAGTAGGTCGAGATGTATGCTATGTTCAGTTTCCTCAGAGGTTTGATGGCATTGATCGAAGTGATCGATATGCTAACCGCAACACAGTTTTCTTTGATGTGAGTTTAAATTATAACTAAATAGAGGTGGAAACATAATAATACTATACCAGTCGACCTTTATCCCTGCATAAGTCTGTCTTGGGGCTCATCAGTATTGAGAGTCTCTTCATTTTTGTTTCAGGTCAACATGAAAGGACTTGATGGCATCCAGGGACCAGTTTATGTAGGTACAGGTTGTGTCTTCAATAGACAGGCACTTTATGGCTACGGACCTCCTACTATGCCTAGCTTATCTAAGACGTCCTCATCATCCTGCTCATGGTGTGGCTGCTGTTCATGCTGCTGTCCTTTCAAGAAGGCCTCTAAAGATCCAACTGAGATTCAGCGAGATGCCAAAAGAGAAGAGCTCGATGCTGCGATCTTTAACCTCAGGGAAATAGATAGTAAGTCTAATCTTAGTGGAATTGGGTTTCTGGAATTTAAGGCTATAATTCTCTGAATTGCCATTAAATTTAGTTTTGTCATTGTTCTACAGATTATGATGAGTATGAGAGGTCAATGCTGATTTCTCAATTGAGCTTTGAGAAAACTTTTGGCTTATCTTCTGTATTTATTGAGTCTACACTAATGGAAAATGGAGGAGTTGCAGAATCTGCAAATCCATCGACTTTGATCAGAGAAGCAATTCATGTCATTGGTTGTGGTTATGAAGAGAAGACTGCTTGGGGAAAAGAGGTATTATTTTTAGCCTTTTCTCATTTGATATAAAGTAAACCCTCGAGAATCATTTTCAACTTATGGTTCTGCTTTCCAGATTGGTTGGATATATGGTTCAGTCACTGAGGATATCCTAACGGGTTTCAAGATGCACTGCCGAGGATGGAGGTCCATCTACTGCATGCCCTCAAGGCCAGCATTCAAAGGATCAGCGCCAATTAACCTTTCCGATCGTCTGCACCAAGTTCTTCGATGGGCACTTGGATCTATTGAGATTTTTTTCAGTAGACATTGTCCTTTGTGGTATGGATTTGCAGGAGGGCGGCTCAAATGGCTCCAAAGGATGGCATACATAAACACCATTGTTTATCCATTCACCTCCCTCCCTCTTGTTGCTTACTGTACATTGCCTGCAATCTGCCTCCTGACAGGAAAATTTATCATACCAACGGTAAATATATCTGCCCTCGGGCTTTCTTTTTAATAATTACATTAAAATATTCAAATATAACCAACAAAATTTATACTTACTTTAAGAAGCATTTTCTTGCCATGTCTGTTCCTACTTTTTGTTAAATATTGAAATAGATTGTGTTGCTTTTGCATTTATGGGACTGAATACCCCTTCTATAATGAATGACCAAAAGGAACGGAACCATAGCTACAGCCTATAATCCTTGTGTATAATTTTGCCTCACTTTTTGTTCAATTTCCTTTGTCTATTTAGTTTCACTTCTTAAAATAAGTTCTCTTCAACACCATGCAGCTCTCAAACCTAGCAAGTACCCTTTTTCTGGGTCTCTTCATGTCCATCATTCTCACCAGTGTCCTCGAGCTGCGTTGGAGTGGTGTTAGCATTGAAGATCTATGGCGTAACGAGCAATTCTGGGTCATAGGGGGCGTTTCTGCCCATCTCTTTGCTGTCTTCCAAGGGTTCCTAAAGATGTTAGCTGGTGTGGACACCAACTTCACAGTTACTGCAAAGGCAGCTGATGACACCGAGTTTGGAGAGCTTTACATGGTGAAATGGACAACACTTTTGATCCCTCCTACAACCCTCATTGTCATCAACATGGTCGGTGTCGTTGCAGGATTTTCTGATGCATTAAACGGTGGATATGAGGCCTGGGGACCTCTTTTTGGCAAGGTATTCTTTGCCTTTTGGGTGATTTTCCATCTCTATCCATTCCTCAAAGGTCTCATGGGTCGCCAAAACCGGACTCCAACCATTGTTGTTCTGTGGTCCGTGCTGTTGGCCTCAGTTTTCTCACTTGTTTGGGTGAAGATAAACCCATTTGTCAACCAAGTTGACGGTACAACCGTTGCACAAAGCTGCATTGCCATAGATTGTTGAGTCGTCACCGACAATCTTTGATTGCTTGTCAAAGGCTCTTCGTGATTGTTTATAGGATTGATTATCAGTTTCCTTTTGGCATCGTTTGAGATGAAAATATACAGATTCAGTTGAATACGTATGAATATTTTGGTTCTTCTGTTTGTACAATGTAAATCATTGGTGTGAGCAATATCAATATGAATACAGATAGTCATCACCTTCCTCAAAATCCACTTTTCCTCACTCATTATAGTTTCAAGTTTTGACAAAGTTTAGTGTTTCTCTTCTCATGATCATCCCAATTTCTGAATGCGTAAACAACTTACTCTTACTATTGTTGGAAAGTTTGATTTGTTTTTAGACTATGATTGGAATTACTTGTAGATTTTAATAAACCATTGGAATCTGATCTCGAGACGAAAGCTTAATTTTGATGTACCAAGTGTTAATTATTTCTTCGTCAGCAGCCAAAATTGTTAGTTGGGCATTTTATGTTAAAGTTTGCAAAAGCAAGGGTATTTTAGTAATCATGCCAACTGTCACATGCCCACTTCCCTCATTAAAATTAAACTCCGAGCTTCAGCTGCTGTGCTTCAGCTCACTCGCCCCAACGTCTCTCTGAGCAACGATGAATCCGCCTCCGCCGCCGGCAGCGATTTTCTCGCTTCTTCTCCTAATCTCCGCCGCCGCCGCAGCCGCCGCCACGACCAGGCCCACCGCCACTCCGGCGGCGCCCATTGAAGTTCCTCCAACTCCGTCTCCGACCTCCGCCCCCTCCGTCACACGGCCATTACTGCCACCGACATCGCCGTCCCCTTCTTCGAACAGTCTTGATCCGAAGCAACTAAGAGCTCTGCAATCACTCAGCATCCCCACTTTCAGGGACCCGTGTAAGCAACCCTCACTTCACAACGCCACCGTCTGCGACTCCTCCGAGCCGTTCCGCCACCTGATTTTCCTCCGCCTCGCCAATTGCTCCGACGATGTTGCTCTGTCATTCACTGCTCTGAAATCCCTCTCCACTCTCAGATCTCTCCAATTTGTTGACTGCCCCGTTTCCCCCATTCGCTTCCCCGCCGATCTGGTCGCCTCTCTCCGATCCTTCACCTGCACTAACAGCCTCCGCAGGCTCACCGGCGTCTGGCTCAGCCGTCTCGAGAACCTCACCGATCTCTCTGTCACCAATGTCCCTGTTAATGCCTCCGGTCCTTTTGTCATACTTGGCAGAATGAATATCCTCAAGTCCGTGACTATTTCGAATGCGAATCTCACAGGATTCTTTCCGAAGCATTTGAATCGCAACCTTACCCACATTGATTTTTCGGGTAATAATCTCAAGGGAAAGATACCCAACTCAATTACTCTGCTGGAGAATCTTCAATCTCTGAATCTAGCCTCTAATGAGTTCAATGGCGAGATACCCACTTCCGTCGGAGACCTGATTTCGCTTCAGAACCTGTCGTTGGCATCGAATTCGCTGTCGGGATCGATCCCTGAGTCGATTACGGCAATTCCAGGATTGGTTCACCTCGATCTGAGCTCGAACCAGTTGAACGGAACAATTCCCAAGTTCCTTTCGGAGATGAAGAGCCTCAAGTATCTTAATCTCGAGAGCAACCAGTTCCATGGGGTAATGCCTTTCAATGGGTCTTTCTTGAGTAGGTTGGAAATGTTCAAGATAAAGGGGAATAGCAATCTGTGCTACAACCATTCAATTTTATCATCTAAATTGAAGCTTGGGATTGCTCCTTGTGATAGACATGGGCTGCCATTGTCGCCACCGCCAGCTAAGGAAGATTCGTCGGCTGATGAAAGTAACAGCGACTACGATGATAGTGATGAAGATGATACTAGCAGCCACAAGAAAGAGTCTCATGATGGACCGAATAAAGTAGTTCTTGGAGTCGCCATTGGGCTTTCTTCCATAATTTTTCTCATTGTTTTTCTGGTTTGTCTGTCCAAGTGTTGTCGTTGAGAGTGGAAATCGGTTTTAGTTTTAGAATAGAAATTTTGGGGTTTTTAAATTTTCTCAAATTTTTTTTGTAGAAGCAATAGTAAAGAAATCATGAGAGGCATTGTAAATGTAGGGGGTTTGGTCCAATTATTTGAAAGGGAAGAGGATTCACAGTTTGTTATGTTATGATGTGTTCATTTTGGGTGTTATCAACATCATTTCTTTTCCTTTTGTTTTTTTCTATTATATTTTCATTTGCTATCTTGTCTCAATAAAATATCATTATGTTCAGTGTCTCTTCAAGCGGGTTCTACCTTTTTATTCATATGTAATTCTCTGAGAGCAAGGGTCAGACATAGTGATGATGAGAAGGTGGGCATAGCTTTTGATTTCAAGTTATTTGCAAAGTTGTAAACTTCAAGAGGGAAAAGAGCAACTAGTAATTGGGTGAAAAAATGGGTCCTTTGTATAAGAAAGCTACTAAGAATTTCATTCACCATTCACCAGTAACCTCTACAAGAACAATATCCATCTTTGAAATGATGAAAACGATTCGAATCTCTCAAAACGATTTCTCTCGTGGTATTCTTCGACATGAACTTGGCCATCTCATGACAGTCACCGCAAACTCGGAGATTTTTAGTCACCCGTATAGTCTTGCCGGGTGGGAGATTCAGCATACCGAAAGCCATGGCTAGCTTCTCACTGTGCCCACAGAGGGCTACTTCCTTCTCCCTTTCATCTGCATTTAACAAGGCATACCTTGTTTTTGGAGAGTAACCTTCTTCCTTCATCTTGCTTCTTAGTTTTTTCAGAAGTAGCTCTATCTTCTTGGCTTGGGGTTTGGAGCAATCTCCAGCAACAAAGATATTGACTTTGCCCTTGATCTCTATCCAACTGCAGCCTGGATTTTTCTTCAAACCACGTTGTCCGATTTTCTTCCTTAACTTTTGAACTTCTTCCCACTTCTCTGCCTCTGCATAGATGTTTGCCAAAAGTACATAATATCCTGTGTTTTCTGGTTCTAGCTCAAAGATCCGTTCTGCAACTTTCTCTGCTACTTTGACATCATGGTGTATCCTGCATCCGCACAACAACGCACCCCAAATTGTTGCATCTGGTTCGATCGGCATTGTTTTGATGAATTTATGAGCCTTCACCAGATTCCCGGTTCGGGCAAGAAGATCCACCATACAAGCATAGTGCTCCAACTTGGGTTCAATTCGACATTCCTTCTTCATAATATTGAAAAATTTCCATCCTTCATCAAGCAATCCAGAATGGCTACAGGCATAAAGAATTGAAATGAAGGATACTTCATCAGGCTCAACTCCAGAAATCCTCATCTGATTAAATATATCGACAGCTTCATTACCAAAACCATGCATGCCATATCCTGCTATCATCACTGTCCATGAGACAAGGTCCTTATCGAGAATCATATCGAAGAGTGACCGTGCAAGAACTAATAGCCCACACTTTACATACATATCAACAAGTGCATTGACAACATATTTGTCTTTAGAGTATCCATTTCTTAATGCATATCCATGGATTTCTCTACCTCTATCCAACGCTGCAAGGCTCGCACAGGCTGGAAGGATGCATGCCACCGTTGTGCCATCAGGCTTTGATTCTCTTTGCATCTCTGCAAACAAGTTAAGAGCTTCATTTGGAAGATGGTTCTTTGAGTAACCTCCAATCATAGTATTCCATGATATTACATCCTTCCCTTTCATGTGAGAAAAAACACTCTGCGCGTCCTTCATGCTGCCACATTTGGCATACATGTCCATAAGAGCATTACTAACAAACGAGTTAGTTTCCAAGTTGTTTTTCCTGATGTAGTTGTGTACAATCTTCCCACTACTCAGGTTGCCATTGATAGCACAAGCATGAAGAATGCTTGTCACAGCATAAACATCCGGGACGACGCCTCTGCTTTTCATTTCATCAAACAACTCAATTGCACCATCGGATAGACCTTCACGTACATAGCCTGCAATCATCGAAGTCCAAGATACAACGGTTTTCTCATCCATTTTCTCAAAAACCCGGATGGCACTGTTCAAATCTCCACATTTTGAGTACATGTCCAGTAAAGTATTCTTGAACATAACTTCTCTGTCAAGAGAAGAAGCCGCCTTTATTGCATAAGAATGAAGTGCCTTACCCAACAAAAGAGTGCCCGTATTTGCACAAGCCACAAGCACATTGACCATTGTAGCCAAATCAACATCAACACTGAAATCTAACATCTTTATGAAAATCTCAATTCCCTTGTCTTCTAAACCATTCTTAACATAGCCACTGATCATAGAGTTCCATGATATCACATCTCGGTCACTCAATTCATCAAACAGCTTCTGTGCACTTCTAACCTTTTTACTCACGAAGTAGAAAGAAATTAGCGAGTTAACGACTGTATTATAGGATGAAAACCCCAGCTTGCAGATAAACCCATGAACCAGCCTGCCTTGTTCTACACGTGCAACTGCAGCGAGACATTTTAAAACACTAGAAAATGTATAAGAATTAGGTTTTATCCCCAACTCCATCATTCGCTTGAACAAATTTACACTCTCCACATAGTTACCATTTCCCGCATACTCACTAATCATGAGGTTCCAGAGGAAAACCTTCTGTTCCGATAGTTTATCAAAAATCATCCTCGCTTCTTTTAGATCCCCACATTTTACATACATAAAAACTAGTTTCGCCCCCAAGATTCCGTCCATCACAACCCCATTAGATTCAATTATTGAATGAACCCTTTTCCCATATCGAATCGATTTTCGTTCAGCACAAAGCTGCAAGACGGAGCAGTAAGTTTCCAAGTCAAGGTTGGCATTTCCGGAGCTGCAGAGAAGCTCCATAGCATTTTTCAGATCACCCACTTCACAAAACTCGACAATTCTGGCGGAGTTATCAAGTTCAATATCGAGATAGCTTTTCGTTTGCGATGGTGAAGGGTAAATCTGCGTACAAGCATAGGCCGAATTCGAAAAGGAAAATTTTGATTTTGGTTTGGCAAAGACGAAGGAATGCGAGAATTTCAGGTTCACTAAACCATGGCGATCGTGCCCGGTGGGAGATAACCAGAAGGTTGGAGGAGATTTTGCCACCAATAGCATGGCTTTTGCCGCAGAGCCCCAGTGAGAAGGAGCAAAAATGGTAGCGAAATTTCTGCTATTAAAGAAAGAGAGAGCAACGAAAGGAGAGAGGATGGGACAAATAAAAAGGAAGATTGAACAGTGAGATGGCCACGTGGGAGCAGGCGCTTCAGAAGCTTGTGGACCAGCGTTGAATGGCAATGAAGAAGTACCGACCTATAAAATATACACACAGCTTGTGGATCTGATGCAGTTTGGATATTCCAAGAACTGCATTTTTCAGGGAAAATCAGATGGAGGCAGTAGTTTTCCAGTCTCGAACTCTACGCTTTCCCAATTTGGTCTCTTTTGGAAGGAGACCCATTTTCGCTTTGAAAGGTATGGCCTATGGGGCTTCTTCTTCCTTGCCTTCCCCATTCCCACAAAACCCATCTTCTTAAATTGAACAACTTCTGTTGCAGCTGTGCCCGAGGGCTAAATCTTGTGTGGTTCACAAGCTGAGGGATTAATTTTTGATGCAGCTTGTTAAATTTGGCAGAGATTGCAGCTGTGAATTCTAGCAAGGGAATTCAAGTATCTGTTACGAGCAATGGGGGTGGAAATGCAGGGCAACGGCCTCCCCGTAGAAGTTCTGGGCCAGGAAGGACCAGAAAGAATGAACCCAATAGAAACGAGGCAGCTGAAGACCTAAAAAATCCCAAATCAAATAACCAGGAGGAGATAATTGCTCTCTTCAGAAAGATTCAGACTTCCATTGCCAAGGACTCTGCAACCACCAAAGATGAAGATTCCCACGAGGATGAGATTGGAGCCGAGTCTATTTTGGAGAGTCTTCGTGAATCAAGGAAGCAAGTCAAAGGTAATTTCTTGGTTGTCTCATCTCATCTCATCTGATGCTTTTGAGGGAAATTTGTCCCACATTTCAAAACCCATGAATGAATCTCGCAAGAACAAAATTCAAGTTATGATTAACGAATTTCTATCTCCCATATCTTTATTAATTAAATCAACACATTGGGGGCAATGGCAGGCAGAACTTCAAAGAAGGCAGGAGTTAAAGTGTTGAGAAGAAAGGGCATCTCTGAAGAGCCGGAAATGTATCATACTTCGCCAGCAGCAGAATTCAAGTTAGTTCGACCACCATCTAAATTCGTGAAGAGATCACCAATCCCATCTCCCCCAGGAAGAAATGGTTCACGATCACAGCTTAGGGAGGAGCCTTCTCAGGCCATAGCTGAAAGCAGGGAAATGAAGTTCCCAAGTGTAGAGAATATGAAGCTTACCGAGCTGAAAGCAGTAGCAAAATCTAGAGGAATTAAGGGTTATTCCAAATTGAAGAAAAATGAGCTCCTGGAACTTCTGAGATCCTAAACCATGGTAGACCATTTTTAGGAGAAATTCGTCATGCCCCTGCTGTTCTTCTGTGCCGGATAAAATCAGTCACCACAGTAAATCATCAGTCTCTTCCATTTTTATTTTAAATTTTCCCGTTGTGTTCCACTTTCTACTTGTTTCATCATGTTGTTTTGATGATAAAAATGCAAGCTAATCTACAGTGTTCGGATTGGACCATAAAATTCAAAAAACATTAAATCTGATGGATGTTCTAAAGTCTAATTCTCAGACATATCGTTTATCTCTAAAGTCTAAAATCAGCAGCGCGATAGTAGACTGCCTCCACACGGGCCCTAATCCTGGGGTGGCAAGGATACAGACGTGTTTGCATTCACAGTGCGCACACACAAACAGGTGATTCCTTTTAGCATTGACTGCTGCATGAGTATAATCTAATGTTTGGTACAAAATAACCACAAAAAATATCACAGATGATAATCTTTTACCTCTTTGCTTGACAGCCACAACACTATTGCATTCTACCAAGTCATAGGGAAACTCTTCAATTTCAGTCGCAAGATAATAAAATTTCCATTAGAATGAAGTTTTTTTTTTTCAGTCTCAAGAATACAGGTAAAAAATAATCAATGTCTTCAACCTTAAAGTAAATTCCAATAAAAAAACAAAGAGACTACAAAAACCTGTAAAGCCACCAAAGTTGAGGGTAATCTAGCCAGTAATGTTTTGAGACTTATTAAGGATGACACCTTCATATTTAACTTGAAACCACTTCATTGAATCCTCTTTGGTGACTCTATGCTGAATTCCAACACGTGACTTGCATCGACGTCGACGCCCTACACGGTAACCTGGACGTTCTAGAACAACAAAGAAGTCCATACCATATATACCAGTAGAAGGGTCATACCTAAAGATGGAGAAAAGACAGTGATTATTTGTCAAGGCTCCATATAGCTCAATAATGCATATATGTTATCATTACAGATCAGAAAAACTAGACCCTCCCGGATTACACATGCCTTGGTCAGCAGATTATTTACTGAATGGAAAGCCACTATTGCATAATCAAATATAATCAAAAGTTTAAATTCTCAATTCTCAACTCAAAGTGTGTATTCAATTCATGTATAAGTACGGTTCCGTATCAACGCCACTCCTACAGTATGATGAGATTATCCAATGTTTCCAGCGTCTCCTCTATGACCAGTTTCAGATAAAGTTTGCTCATTTACAGTGCTTAAGAGTAAAGCCAATAATGTCAGAATTCTAATCAGGCCAGTTTCTGTAACTACAGCAAGACCAAAACCCGAAAATGTATATTCTTAAATCAGTTTAAGGTAGGACATAAGGTTCCTAGTGAGCAAGAACAATGTGTGTTGAATATACAGACATATAACAATCACAAAGATTAAGAAAGGATAATGGATAATGAGAACTAACTTGATTCCGAGATCAATATGCTCCTGAATACCAAAACCAAAGCAGCCAGTATCACTGAAGTTCCTGCGCAAGAGTTCGTATTCCTTAACCTTCAAACCACTTTCAAGAAGTTGCATTGCCTTTTCGCCCCTCACTGTCACATGGCACGCGATCTTCTCATTACGCCTGATCCCAAAAGACCGAACGGTGTAACGGGCTATTCCATTCACAGAAACGAAAATTAGAAAACAAACAACAGAGACCCCTAGGGTCTAAGAAAAAAGAAACATAAAATTGAAATGAAATAGCGACAGCACCTTTCGAGAAGACGGGGGTTTGGCCACTTAGTTGTTCAAGCACCTATGGATAAAGAAACCGTTGTAGAATTCAAGAAATCGATCGGAATGCATATGGGGTGAAGTTATGAAAGGGAAAAAAACGAGTGCGCAAAAGAAGAAGGGCGGAGACCTTGGCGGCTCTGGTGAGACGATCGCCGCTTTCGCCGACGGAAATGTTAAGAACCAGCTTCTGGACTTTAATATCGCGCATGGGGTTCGAAAGCTTCTTCTCCGAAGCCTGCAATTCGAATCAAGTTACCGTAAAAAACATGAAACAACCAGCTAGTCCTCTACACTACAAGTTTGATACTGCAAAATCATATGATATGAGATAAACAATAACAAGTAGCAGAAACAGTACCATCGTCGGTTGAATCTGCCGAGGTAGAGTGACGGCCACAGCAGACGAAGGAAAGGAGATGAGGGTTTCAGGGCTTTTCTTCAAAGTCGCTCTCCAAGCCCCAAACCCTTAAATATCGGATAAACATTTTAAAATTATTCTGATTTTTTTTTTTTTTCAATAGGGAAAGCCTAAACACAAATTACAAATTTAGTAATTGAACTTTAAAGAACAATCATCTAATACAGAAGAATAGAATTTTATTTTCAATCTTCTTTTTTTTTATATAAGAAACAATTGTATTTTCAATCCTATTTAGCATTTTTTAACAATCCTATATCTTAACAATCCTATTTTGTATTTAGTAACAGAATTAAAAAATTAAATTTCAATTTAAAATTTTGTTCAAAGTTTTTAGTAATATATTTATAAATTAGTATAGTTACCAACTAAATATTTAATCCAAATATTATCAATTAATTTATTAATATATATATTTTAAATTTTGTAGCATTATTAATTTACAATATTATAAATTTATAATATATTAGATCTTATCAGTTTTAATTTTTTATTTATTATATGAAATAGTATATTTATTCTTTTATATTCTCAATTTGAAAAATACTGTTGTTTTCAAAATATTCACTAAATTAAATATGAAAATAAGAAAGAGAATATGAGTTACCATACCAAAGACATCCCAAAATTTCATGTTTAAATTCTACAAACCTATTTAACACAAAAATTGAAGGTCAAAAATTTATTAGACTAGTTTGTGAATAAGTCAGAGTCTTTTATTTTTTTTAAGTACAATATTGATGGAGTGGGAGTTCGAACTCACGACCTTTTGGTCAGAGATAGACGTCTTAACTATTTGAACTATGCTTAGTTTGGCCTAACTAAAGTTATGATACGAATAAATGTCAACCTAACTAAAGTTTATAAATAGACATCATGAATAACGTCACGTATTTAAATACAGGTTTATATGTATAAATTATAAAAGTTTATGAATCAACATCAACCTAAATACATTTCAACTAGTTAAAGGTAAAATTCTCAATCAAAAGACATGTTATTCAACTAAAAAAAAGCCACCTTGCCTTAGCCTAATCCTCGGTCCACTTTTTTTCCTTTTTATCATACCCTAGGTCCACTCAATAGAATTATGATAGTTAATTATCTTATAATATGATTTTCGATGATTATACTTTCCATGATTATATGATTGATTTTTCAGGCTTTTTTCTATTAAATTGATTAGAGCTAATTATCTTTATTTGACCAAATCAAATACATAATCAAATAATCAATTAAAAAATAAGGATGATAATGATGATATCATAAATTCTAACCACAAAGTCAAAGAAATGTGTCTTTTATTGAAAGAAAGCTGCCAGTCTAATTGCATCTGATCTCCCCGAAGAAGTTTCGAGCAACAAGTTGACTTCTAAAAGATCAGCATCAATGGCCTAAGCACAGAATCTCCCTACATTTCTTTCACTCGCCCTTTGTTTGGACAGCGACTAAATTCTAAAGTAAAATCAGGGAAAACTTTTGATTTAAAAAAAAAAAAAGCTTGGGGTTTCAATTTATATAAAAATGATCAAAAGTCAAGATAACCAGGTACAGATGGCACCATTTGGTGATTATTATAAGAAAAGATTCCAATGATCTCATGGAGGAATGAAAATACAGTCTAAGATTGTGACAACTATTGCTCAAACCAACAATTTTCATCAGTAAGAAATTTCAAAAACTAGACAAACACAAAAAAGAAATGCCAAATGGCCCTTACATATCACAGATAAACACTTGAACATTAGCTTTATAGCTGCCAACGTGCATGCATCTCTTCCAAAACAGTGGAGAGGGGTTGGTTCTTTTCTTCTTCAGCCTTTATCTTGATGAAACTCCTTGTAATAGCCAGCTTATCCATGGCCTCTGCTGCAAACATCACCACAGATCAGGCAGCTCTTCTTGCTCTAAGATCCCACATCACAAGCGATCCCTATGGCATTATAACAAACAATTGGTCTGCAACTACCTCAGTCTGCAACTGGGTTGGCATAGTTTGTAGTATTAAGCACAACAGAGTCACAAGCTTAAATTTTTCTTACATGGGTCTCACGGCCACATTTCCTCCTGAAGTGGGAACTCTCTCTTTCCTCACTTACATTACCATCAAGAACAACAGCTTTCATGATCCACTTCCAATGGAGCTCATCAATCTGCCTCGGTTGAAACTACTCAGTATTGGAAACAACAACTTCGGTGGAGAGATTCCATCATGGTTAGGGCGACTGCCGAGAATGGAGAAGCTGTATCTTTGTGGGAATCAATTCTCTGGCTTCATTCCCACCTCCCTTTTCAACTTAACTTCGCTTCTAATGCTTAATCTTCAGATGAGTCAGCTTTCGGGTAAGGTTTTGTGCAGCCCCCATGGCTCAGCCAGAAAGTAATCCAATATGTTCTAACCTTGCTCTGTTTGGCTTTTGGTGGAAATTTTGTTCTTATTTTACAGGAAGCATACCGAGAGAAGTTGGAAACCTGACGATGCTGGAAGATTTATATCTCGACAGTAATCAGCTCACGGGTATTTGGCTAATCCAGTTTTGACATCAAAATTTATGTAGCTCAGGATAGAATTCTCAATACAGTCGTCCTAATGTTAGTTGCTTTCGGTTTTGAAGAAATTCCAAGGGAGATTGGGAAACTTCAACGGCTGAAGACATTGGTCATTGAGTTTAATTTATTTTCAGGGCCGATTCCTTCGGCCATATTCAACCTTTCGTCTCTAGTCACATTGGGCCTATCAGGGAATAACTTCACCGGCGGGCTTCCGGATGGTATCTGTGAAGATCTTCCGCTGCTGGGAGGATTGTATTCGTCTTACAATTCTCTCTCTGGCCAACTTCCTTCCACGCTGTGGCGCAGTGAAAATCTCATTGATCTATCATTGTCATATAATCAGTTTACAGGAAGCATACCCAGAGCTGTAGTAAACTTAACCCGGGTGACACGGATCTTCCTCGGAGCCAACCATCTGTCAGGTATCATTTGATTTGACTTTATTTTTTCTAATTCGAGGAGATCAAACCATCATCCAAAGACTTTTATTAGGTGTCTTATACATTTATCATGAAAAAAAAACCTGGATGACAGTTGACATATACTATTTATAAATGAATTATATACGGTTCGTAAACAAATAAACACTACCAGTCCAAATGTAACAGACACTAATTACATCTTTGAGGTTGAAGAACTAAAAAAGACAGGTATGTTTGTCGTGAAATAATAGCCTAGGCAAATAATTGTTTGAATTTTCATATGTGAAGTTTGTATAGTACACGTGTGGATCACGTTTTGCTTGTGCAACAGGTGAGATACCTTATGAATTGGGTTATCTTCAAAACCTTGAGTATTTGGCGTTGCAACAGAACTTCTTCAATGGCACAATACCATCGTCAATCTTCAACCTTTCAAAAAACTTAAGTACCATTGCTCTAGTTGAGAATCAACTTTCTGGAACTCTCCCACCAGACCTCGGTGATGGCGTTCCTAATCTTGTCCAACTTGTTTTAGGAAGAAACAAGCTCACTGGAACCATTCCTGAATCTATCATCAATGCTTCTAAGCTCACTCTATTCGATGTTGCAGAAAACTCATTTTTCGGGTTGATTCCCAGCGTTTTTGGTAAATTCAAAAACCTCGAGTGGATAAATTTGGAGCTCACCAACTTCACCACTGAATCTCCCCCTTCAGAAAGGAGTATTTTTAGTTTTTTGACCAATTTAACGAGCTTGGTAAGATTGGAATTATCACATAATCCTCTAAATATCTACCTTCCGAATTCCATTGCAAACTTCTCTAGTTCATTTCAGTATTTTTAAATGGTAAACACCGGAATGAAGGGTCAAATTCCTAAAGATATTGGTAACTTCTTAAGAGCATTGACAGTCCTAATTATGGATGACAATCAAATCACTGGAACCATTCCGGCTTCAATAGGAAAACTAAAACAACTTCAAGGTTTACATCTTAGTAACAATAGCTTACAAGGTAACATCCCAACAGTACTTTGTCAACTAGAGAATTTGGTTGAGTTATTTTTGAGTAATAACAAGCTCTCTGGAACACTGCCGACCTGCTTTGATAATATTTCAGCCTTAAGAACTCTGTCATTGGGCTCCAACAACTTCAATTCTACGATGCCATCTTCTTTATGGAGCCTTTCTTATATCTTGCATCTAAACCTATCATCAAATTCTCTAAGTGGATCTCTGCCAATAGAGATTGGAAATCTTAGAGCCGTGTTGGATATAGATATCTCCAAGAATCAACTCTTTGGCAAAATCCCAAGTAGCATGGGAGGCCTTGCAAATTTGATTAATCTCTCATTATCTCATAATGAGCTCGAAGGCTCTATTCCAGACTCATTTGGCAGCTTGGTTAGTTTGGAAATCTTAGACTTGTCCAATAATAACTTATCAGGTGTGATTCCAAAGTCTTTAGAGAAACTCTCTCATCTCGAGTATCTTAATGTCTCCTTCAACCAATTGGAAGGAGAAATTCCAAGTGGAGGTCCGTTCTCGAATTTCTCAGCTCAGTCATTCATATCAAATCATGGACTTTGTGCAGCTTCTTCTAAACTCCAAGTCCCACCTTGCACAACAAATACATCTCATGGCTCGGAAGAAAACAAATATGCTGGTATTTATCCTTCTGCCTGTCCTGTTAGCCATATTTTCACTAATACTTTTACTACTTGTTCTGACCTCACGAGCGAGGAAGAAAGAACAAGTACTGGAGGATACCCCATTACCTCATCAACCCACGTGGAGAAGAACCACATACCAAGAACTTTCACGAGCAACAGAAGGATTCAGTGAAGGCAACTTGATAGGTCGAGGGAACTTTGGATCAGTCTACAAGGCGACACTATCAAATGGAACAATTGCTGCTGTTAAGGTATTCAATTTGCTAATTGAAACTGCATACAAGAGTTTTGAAGTAGAGTGCGAGATTTTGTGCAACATACGCCATAGAAATCTTGTCAAAATCATTACAAGCTGCAGCAGCATGGATTTCAAAGCGTTGGTACTAGAATATATGCCAAATGGAAGTCTTGAGTTGTGGTTGTATCATCGTGATTACTGCTTGAATATGCTTCAGAGATTGAATGTAATGATTGATGTTGCTTTAGCCCTTGATTATCTTCACAATGGTTACGGAGAACCTATAGTTCATTGTGATCTAAAGCCCAATAATATACTGTTAGATGGAGATATGGTTGCACACTTGACAGATTTTGGGATTTCAAATCTATTGAGTGGAGGAGATTACATAACCCAAACCATGACCATGGCGACTGTGGGATATATGGCTCCAGGTGACAATAGTTCTTAAACTTCCAAGTTTCACTTTTGCATACCGTATAATATGCTTTAATCAACAAGTTCTTTGATGTACTACTGTATGCAGAGTTGGGATTGGATGGAATTGTTTCTACAAGAGGTGATGTTTATAGCTATGGGATTCTGTTGATGGAGACATTCACAAGAAAGAAGCCCACAGATGAAATGTTTTCTGCAAGAGAAATGGGCTTAAGAGAATGGGTAGCTAAATCATATCCTCACTAACTAAACGATGTCATAGATCCGAAGTTGCTAAAGGATGACAAAAAATTTAACTATAGGAGTGAATGTCTGTCATCCATCATGCTACTGGCCTTGACTTGCACAGCAGAATCGCCAGAAAAGAGGGCAAGTACCAAAGAAGTTCTTGACTCACTCAACAAGATCAAGACAAACTTTTTGACCTTGCAGGGGGTTGAGGTTGCAATGTACATTGATTAGAAATCGAGGTAAGCCTTAGATATATAAGTATGGGCAACGATCTTATTGGTCCGAGATCTTTTAGATAGAGCCAAAAACAAACTATACAAATTTAGATCTAGGATAGACATTGTCATATAAATGTAGAAATATGTACAAACTCTTTAAGATGAGAAAAATGAATATCCACTTCAATATGCCATGAACTAACTTTTATATTTTGTTTTCCCCTTAATCTTAAGAACTCGCTAAAGTTTAGGATATGATGTGTGACTTCATGTACATAAATCGACCAACATTATCCAGGTTGCTTCACTAATGCTTAAATCTGAATACCAATAAATCCAATTCATCATTAAATAAGTAAATGCAAGTAATAGAATATATCCAAATTAATAATCAACAGTGACTTGATGGATCAAGTGTTGTCCGAAGTCTGCATGTATATAAAGATGCACCAACAATTAGCAAATTTTAAAAAAATCAGTTAGTTATTTCCGAACTTTTATAATAAATAAATACATTTCATCTTCTAATCAACTTAACTATGCTATGCCATATTTGATCGTAACTTCGGTAATCTGCAAAGTTCCGAGTTCCTCAAGCTGTGAAACAAAATTCTTACGGATCAATCTTCGATTCAAGTATTCTCTTGCGAACTGCAAATATTTCAGATTTCAAGATTTGACAGCTTCTCTGCTTCAATAGCAGACTTTTGCACTTATCTTGCACTCTTTCTGGATTACAGTCAGCTAAATAAGATGTAAACAAATAGAAAAACAAGCGAAGATACCAATGTTTAAGAATTAAAAGTAAACACTTGCCTAACCCTGGGTGACCGAGTCAATAGAATTCTGAACATATAATTATCTTATGCAATGATTTTCCATAATTATATAATTTATTTTCAGGTTGTTTCTTGCTGAAGTTAATTGATTATATTTATATTGATCCTTCCCTTTGACCAAATCAAATACAAAATAAATTAATGAATTACAAAATAAAGATGAAATCATAAATTCTAACCACGTAGTCAAAGAAACGTTTAGTTAATCGGAAGAAAGCTGGTCTTCTAATGGACGATCTACTCAAATCATCTGATCTGCCCGTTTCTCTCGTGCTTAATAATGAGGTTTAATTGACAAGTTGACTGCTAAAGGATAGGCATCATGGCCCTACACAGAATTCTCCCTACATTTCTTTTCTCGCTTAACGTTTGTTTGGACAGCAAGAAAGGGAAAAAAAAAAAGCAGAAATAAGGGGTCTTTATCTTGGGTGCCTATAAGAATTATCAAGTCAAGGCAATCAGAGATATATGGCATTATTTAGTGATTATTATACAAAAATATTCCAATGAGTTCATGGAGGGATGGAAATGCAGTCTAAGCTTAGACAACAATTTGCTCAACCAACAATTTTCATCATTAAATAATTTAAAAAACTTGAAAAACACAAGCAATAAATGGGACCATAACACAATCAAATGGCCCTTATATACTATAGATAGACACTTGAATATTAATTATATAGCTGCTAACCTGGATGCATTTCTCATCTGTTGATCAATCAAAATCCATCATTCTTCCAAAAAAAAAAAAAAGAATGGAGAGGCGTTGGTTCTTTCCTTCAGCTTTTTCATTGGTGCAACTCTTTGTAATAGGCAACCTATCCATGGCTTTTGCTGCAAACATTACCACCGACAAGTCAGCCCTGCTTGCTCTTAAAGCCCACATCACAAACGACCCCTATGGCATTATCACAAACAATTGGTCTACAACTTCCTCAGTTTGCAATTGGGTTGGCATAGGGTGTAGTATTAAGCACAACAGAGTCACAAGCTTAAACTTTTCTTATATGGATCTCACAGGTTCATTTCCTCCTGAAATTGGAACTCTCTCTTTCCTCACCTACGTTATCATCATGAACAACAGCTTTCATGGTCCACTTCCAATTGAGCTCATTTATCTACCTCGGTTGAAGCTACTCAACATTGCATACAACGACTTCAGTGGAGAGATTCCCTCTTGGTTAGGGCGACTGCAGAGAATAGAGAAACTGTATCTTTTGGGAAATCAGTTCTCTGGCCCCATTCCCACCTCCCTTTTCAACTTAACTTCACTTCAAATACTTAATCTACGATTCAACCAGCTTTCAGGTAAGGTTTTGTGCAACCCCCAGCCTCAGGCAAAAAGTAATTAAATAAGTTCTCGGGCTTGAGGTGGAAAATTTCATTTTTATTTTACAGGAGGCATACCAAGGGAAGTTGGCAACCTGACGATGCTTGAAAGTTTATATCTTCATGGTAATCAACTCACAGGTATAGGTATTTGACTAATACAGTCATCCTAATGATTTATCGTTACTAATTGTGACATTAGAGTTAGTCATTTAACTGAAGAGGCTAGGGTAATAAATGAGATTACCTTACCTGAGGATTGTGAATTTAGTAAACAAATTTCTTTCGGCATAGCAGAAATCCCGTCGGAGATTGGAAAGCTTCGAAGGCTGAAGAAATTGGACCTTGAAATGAATTTATTTTCAGGGCCGATTCCTTCGGTGATCTTCAACCTTTCGTCTCTAGTGGCGTTGGGTCTAACCTGGAATAACTTCACCGGCTGGGTTCCGGACGACATCTGTGAAAATCTTCCGGCACTGGAAGGATTGTATTTGTCTGATAATCAGCTCTCCGGTGGACTTCCTTCGACGCTGTGGCGATGTGAAAATCTTAGGGATTTGTCACTGTCAAATAATCAGTTTACGGGAAGCGTACCCAGAAATTTCGGGAACTTATCTCGCCTGACGAACCTCTTCCTCGGGGCCAATTATTTGTCGGGTACCATTTCAGTTTTTCCAGTTTTTTTTCTTCTTTTTTCTTTAATTAATTAATTTAACCACTATTAACCACACAATTGCAAAATTTAAAAGGTTTTAAATCGATAACTAAAGCAGAGTATTAAAACTCAAGCGACACGTCGACATGTCAACGTATTAAAGGGATCGGGTCGATACCGACAGGAGAGGAAATCTTCCCCTATCGTGATTCTTTTTTTTTCCGTTTTTTTCCTTTTTATATATATACACATATATATTTCACCTATCTTATTTTAGATAACCAAAAAATAGATTGGATTAGAAATTATCTTTTTTCCCCTTCTATGCCACCCTTGATACGCAAGGGTTAGGGCGATGGATCGTAGTGGCGTATGCGTGCTGCTTGGTGTGTAAAGGTTAGACCGATGGACCTCAGTGGTTACATATGTGTGTCATGCCTGGTGCACAAGGGTTGGATCGAAAAGTCGTGGTGATGGCATGTGTGCCACGTTAGGCACGCATAAAGCACATTGCATGCACGGGTGATGTGGGGTGCTCCAAGTAGGAGATTGCCGCACTTATAATATGTACTGCACAAAGAGCGTGGTCTAAGAACACGACCATTTGATATATTAACTGCACAATGAAGTTGTTGAAATACAACACTAACTATCAAAAAACTTCTTGGAAGTTTCTGCACATTTCTCTATGGGTAATAATTAGTCTTTCTAGATTACTCTTAAATATTGTAAATAAATGATCTGAAAATATCTTAGACTTTCCCTTAGGTTCCAAAGGATTCTAGAGACATCTTTTGGATAAGAATAGATAAAGAAAGATCTAGAATATGTAAGATTTGAGAAGAGCCTAGAAAGTTCTTTTTGCTTGGGTTCCAAGGATCTTTCTCCTATAAATAAGAGAGATGTACATGTGAATCAAGTGAAAGAGTGAAGGGAGTAAATTAAACGAAGTGAGTGAAGAAAGAGAGAGGAAAGTTAGAGAGTGTGAGAGTCTTCCATCAAGAGTGTCCATATTTCTACTTTGCTAATAAAAATATCTTTCTTCAAGTGATCGTCTCTTTCCTTTTGTGTTAATTTATTCAACAAGTGGTATCAAAGCTGCACTAATTAATTCAACAGAGGTATGGCCCTTTGAGTGACCCCAATACTACGTTGTAAAAGAAACCTTCTAATCAGAAGAAATATTACAATCAAGCTTATTAGAAGCAAAATATATGAAAGTTAATGTTGTGATTCTCGATACTAAATGAACACAACTATGATGAAAAATTCCATCCTTAATTAACTATCGTTTGAATTTTCCTACAATGTGAAGTTAATTTTAAGCATATATTTCCAATTTCAACCTTGTTTTGTTTGATGCAACAGGTGAGATACCTTATGAGTTGGGTTACCTTCAAAATCTCAAGTTTTTGGGGTTGCAAATGAACTTCTTCAATGGCACAATACCATCAGCAATCTTCAATCTTTCAAATTTAGCTACCATGGCTCTTATTAAGAATCAACTTTCTGGTACTCTCCCACCAGATTTTGGAGTCGGACTTCCCAATCTTGTTCAGTTTACTATAGGACTAAACAAACTCACAGGAACTATTCCTGAATCTATCTCCAATGCTTCTATGCTCACTCTCTTTGATATTTCAGCAAACTCATTTTCTGGGTTAATTCCTACTGCTTTTGGTAAACTTAAAAACCTTCAGTGGTTTGGTTTGCAGTTCAACAACTTCACCACTGAATCTCTCCCTTCTCAAAGGAGTATTTTTAGTTTTCTAACCAACTTAACAAGCTTGGTTTGGTTGGAGTTGTCACATAATCCTTTAAACATCTTCTTCCCAAGCTCCATTGGAAACTTCTCTGCTTCACTGCAATACATTTCAATGGTGAATGCTGGAATGAAAGGTCAGATTCCTAAAGATATTGGCAACTTAAGAGCATTGACAGTCCTAGCCATGGATGACAATGAAATTATTGGAAATGTTCCAGCTTCAATAGGGAAACTAAAACAACTTCAAGGTCTCCATCTCAGTAACAACAACTTAGAAGGAATCATCCCGATGGAATTTTGTCAACTGACGAACTTGATTGAGTTGTTTTTAGGTAATAACAAGCTCTCTGGTTCACTACCTGCATGCTTTGATAAACTCTCAAGTTTAAGAACTCTGTCACTGAGCTCCAACAACTTCAATTCTACAATGCCATCGTCTTTGTGGAGCCTATCTTATATCCTGCACCTGAACTTGTCATCAAATTCTTTGAGTGGGTCTCTCCCAGCAGACATTGGGAATCTAAAAGTTGTGTTGGATATAGATCTCTCAAAAAATAAACTCTCTGGTGAGATTCCAAGCAGCATTGGAGGCCTTGCAGATTTGGTTAATCTTTCAGTATCGCACAATGAGCTACAAGGCTCTATTCCAAACTCATTTGGCAATTTGGTTGGTCTGAAAACTTTGGACTTGTCTAGCAATAACTTAACTGGTGTGATTCCGAAGTCTTTGGAGAAACTGTCTCGTCTTGAGCATTTTAACGTGTCCTTTAACCAACTAGAAGGAGAAATTCCAAATGGGGGTCCTTTTTCCAACTTCTCAGCTCAATCATTCATCTCAAATCGTGGGCTATGTGCTGCTTCTTCTAGACTCCAAGTCCCACCTTGCACAACAAATACAGTCCAACGGTCAAGGAAGAAAACAAATATACTGGTATTTATCCTTGTGCCTACCTTGTTAACCATATTTTTATTGATACTTGTATTACTTTTCTTCAAATTCCGATTGAGGGGGAAGAAAGAACAAGTACTTGAGGATAGTCTGGTGCCTTATCAACCAACATGGAGAAGAACCACATACCGGGAAATCTCACAAGCAACACAAGGATTTAGTGAAAACAATTTGGTCGGTCGAGGGAATTTTGGATCAGTCTACAAGGCAACACTGTCAGATGGAACCATTGCTGCTGTAAAGGTGTTCAATTTGCTGGCTGAGAATGCATACAAGAGCTTTGAAGCAGAGTGCGAGATTTTGTGCAATATACATCACAGAAACCTTGTCAAAATCATCACAAATTGCAGCAGTATGGATTTCAAAGCATTGGTGCTAGAATTCATGCCAAACGGAAGTCTTGAGATGTGGCTGTATCATCAAGATCATTGCTTGAACATCCTTGAGAGATTGAATATAATGGTGGATGTTGCTTCAGCCCTTGATTATCTCCACCATGGTTATGGGAAACCTATAGTTCATTGTGATCTGAAACCCAGCAATATACTGTTAGATGGAGATATGGTTGCACACTTGACAGATTTTGGGATTTCAAAACTCTTGGGAGGAGGAGAATCTGTTATGCAAACCATGACCCTTGCGACTGTGGGATACATGGCTCCAGGTGACAGAGACACTCTTTTGTTAAACTTCAAACTCTTGTCTGCATACCATATAATAACATGCCTTAATCAACAAGTTTTTGTTGTTGCATTGCATGCAGAGTTAGGATTGGATGGCATTGTTTCAAGAAGAGGTGATGTTTATAGTTATGGCATTCTGCTGATGGAAACATTCACAGGAAAGAAGCCCACTGATGAAATGTTTTCTGCACAAGGAATTTGCTTGAGAGAATGGGTAGCCAAATCATATCCTCACTCAGTAAATAACGTTGTAGATTCCAATCTGCTAATGGATGACAGAATAACTTACAATCATAGGAGTGAGTGCCTATCATCCATTATGTTGTTGGCCTTGTCTTGCACAGTAGAATCACCAGAGAAGAGGGCAAGTTCCAAAGAGATTCTTGACTCAATCTGCAAGATCAAGGCAAATTTTTTGAAAAATGCAAGGTGTTAGCAAGGATTCCAATCATAATCTCAACACTAAATATTGGAGCTGTGAATAGGAATAATATCTCTCTGTTTATAGGAAATATAAATGAGTCAAAAGTGAACCTTTTTTTTTATAAATTTTTTATTTAAAGAGTTGACTCAGTTTTAGATCCGTGTGTATAAAGTTAAGTGCTTCATTAACCATAACTTATTGGTCCAAATGAATTATGGTAAATTGAGAGGGAAAGAGTTCAAATCACACGATGGTCATCTATCTTAGGAATTAGATTCGAATTCATGATTTCTTAGTCAAAGACAACGTGTCAATTACCGCTAAGTTAAGCTTATGCTGGCCAATAAATAATAGTTAAATTAGCTAAGACATATAATCTCACATGTCGAACTAAAAAAGAATAATAAAGTTCAAACTTCTACCTATCGGGAACTAATTATTTAAAAATAATAACTTTGTTATTTCTAAACAGTTTTGTTTGTTAGTACGAATAAATAAGCAAATAATCTAAAGCATTCTAAGTTAATTATACAGTAAGCTACATTGGATAACAATTTTATTTTTTTAGTTTTTAATTTTGAAGAAACAAATTCTTTTTGTCTAATTTTTTTAAAACAGTTTTGAGGTTTTAATCAAATTTCAAAAATGAAAAAATAGGGTTTTGAAAACTATTTTATTTTTCAGTTTCTAAATCAGAATTTTATAAACGTTTTTAAATTAAACTATAAGACAAATAAAAAAAATAGACGACCAAAAATAAAATCATAGTTAAGCACCACCTAACCTTTTTTTTTTTTTTTTCCAGTTCTATAATCTACACCCGCCACGCCACCAACGTCTGATCTGATTCTTTTCGGGGTTGGGGCATAAGAAGAAGAATTTAGGCCATGAGGTTGGAAAATTTCATCACAGGCCATACTTCAGTTCAGTATGATCCACAAAACAGTCACGTAAAGAGCGACAGATCGTCCAAAAAAGTAGAGTCGTCGTTCCAACGGTTCTGTGAAATTTTTTGGTTGATCACCAGTTCGAACCATTCTTCCCCGTCTTCTTCATCATCCTCAAAATTTCATTTCAGGCGCTATTATTTAATAACTTGGCAACCCAGAAAGAGAGTAGCTCTGAAGTCGACGTTTTGCCCCGTTTGGTAGCCAGTAGTTGTTTGCAAGTGTTTCTTGTTGTTCAAGGTTAGTCTGAAAAGTGTTATTTGGTCTTCAATTTTTGCTTTTATTGCACTCATCTATTTTCACTGGCCTTTGCAGCTTTATTTCTCTTCCATTTCCTACGTGTATGCATATCTTCTTTGTTTAACCCGTATTTTTGTTACCAAACTTAAATTTTTGTTAGATCACTTGCGTTTTTGAGTTGGTGGGTTGTTTTCTGAGAAAGACAGGTACAGAGAGTCTGTAGGGAAAAGGAAAATGTGAATGCAGGCTTTCATAGTTTCTGGTTACATGTTTTTCTGTTATTTGGTTCCTTAAAAGATCAAAGTTGGATAGATGTTTGAAGCCTTTTGAGAGATAATAATGGGGAAGCAAGGGGCTTCGAGAAGTCTGCGCCCTGAGTCTCAAAGTGAGGGAATGTCATTAGGAATGAAAGGTTATCAGATTAGATGTTCAGAATCTTTGTGTGGGAATAATCCTTCTATTGGCAGGAGACTTTCAGGAGAAGATATAAACTCGAGTTCGAAACCTGGATCAATTCACAGATCGAAACATGATTTTTCCAAAATTAGTGCTTCTAAGGGATCCTATGGGGGCAAAAGGCATTTTTGGCTTCAAAAGCATGTGAGGTCAATTTTGTTTATGATCGGAGTGATTGGCTTTGTTTTCTTGGTTGATTCTTTAACATTATCCATAGTCAATTTGATTATTCGCCGGAACAGCCAATTTTCCAGAAAATTAAGTGGTGCCAAGGTAAAGTTTTGCTTAATTTTGTCGTAGTTTTGTTCTGTGTTCTCTGCATGAAGTAGTCATAATACAATTGAGGAATCATTCTAGATTTAATTAGCATTTGGAAGTTTAATGGGTTGGTAGTAGCTTCTTAGGAATGACATTGGTTGATATCCTTTGTATGCTTGGGTCCTTCAAACTCTCTCTCGTTGATTGTAATAAAAATTCTTGATAAGATCTATCAGTCCTGACTTCATATAATGCCCAAATAATATGGATAGATATTTTCTAGTTGATATTTTTTTTAAAAATCTGCGTCCGTCCCAAGGTCTAGACTCTGAAGCCATGGTTTTCTTATTACAATGTTCTAACATTGATGGTCAAATATTATTTACCCATAATGGACTCCAACCATTTTCATCTCAAGTGATGGTATTTGCATTTTTGTTGACTCAAGGATGATAACGATGCCCATATTCACAAAGAAAAATCACCAATTCAGATGTATGACCGCCTCGTGCATTTGGCTTCTAGTTCTCTTGCTGAGGTTTGTTACATGAACCTTTACACACTCTAAATGTTCGAATCAGCTTTACCTGTCCTTTTCTGATGGACACATTAAATATGAGACTATTCCGGTTTCAGATTGAGTTTAAGCCAGAGAAATCAAGCCTGTGGAAGGAACCGTATCTTCAGGCCTCTGCATGGGTACCCTGTGCAGATGGAAACATTGGAAAAGATTTAGGTGCCCGATCAGACCTTAAACTGTTTGACGTTCATGAAAACCCTTTTAATTTTTGCTCGGATAGTTGCTAATGGCTGCTCCAGACACAATGAGTATCCTAAGATAACTATTTGCTCTGCCTTGTGAACTTTATCGTGTGACTGATACTCATATTTGTAATTTTGGAACAGAGAAGCCTGATAAGACTAATGGATATGTAATAATTAGCGCAAATGGTGGTCTTAATCAACAACGAGTAGCTGTAAGTGTTGGTATCTTCTATGTCATTATTTCCTTGTCAAATTCTTAGAGAATTCTCTGTTGTGCCTGCATTCTAGCACTCTCAAACACTTATTGATGATGAAATTGGTAAGTTCAGACATGGTCAATCTGACTGAATTTACACTAAACATTTTTTGCTTCCGGAACTCCTAATGAGAAGATGACAGTAGCTGGGAGAACATTATTTTACACGTTATCTGAGGAAAAATAGACAATAGAAAGGAATACCAAAGAAATATGCAGTTCAGATAACTTTACTGCTCACCATATTGGCTATGTCCAGAGAAAATACATTTTCCCATCTTGGAGATCGTAAAGTTTACTTGCAATATTCTGAACTACAGTTCAAGTACTACTGCAATTATTATTATTTTTTTTAGTTCGTATTTAAGTGCTACTACAATCATTTGTTCAGTTCTCAATGAAAGTTGTGTTTTTTCATCCAAAAAAAATAAAATAAAATCATATTTGGCTAGGTTTTCTCGAACAAATCATGTTTCAGTCATCTTTGCAATTGTAATGTCTTTTGACTTCTCTACTTATCTTAGTTTTCACGACTGCTTATGACTCTTGCAGATCTGCAATGCTGTTGCACTTGCATCTCTTCTTAATGCAACTCTGGTTATTCCAAGATTTCTCTACAGCAATGTATGGAATGATCCAAGGTCTGAGATCTTTCTGAACCCGTACCATTCCATTAATTTCGTTCTACAAGTTTAATTCTGTCACAACAATTTCAGCTGATGTAGCCATGTAAGAGTGATTTTTAAATGGAAACTTCGATATCATTTAAATAGTTCTATGAATTGCTAGTTGAGCAAGTTTTCTTTATTATAGTTTGATAAATGTATATGAAATATATGATTATTCAACTATTTGACATTTCAATCGCATCAAACTCTTGAAAATTAAACATTTCAAATACCAAATCGTTTTTATTGAGTTTATTTCAAATATGCGAGCATTTGGAATTGGTGGCTGCCATCCAAGTTTTTAAATTTTCTGCAACCAATGGCTGGCAGAGTCTCACACTTTGTTTGTTTAATGAGAACACAGCCAGTTTGGTGACATATACCAAGAATATTACTTCATGAATACTCTGAAAGATGATGTACATATTGTCAAGGAACTCCCTTCTTACTTAAAGTCTTTAGATCTAGAGGCAATTGGTAGTCAGGTATGTTATAAATGCAAATACTTCTCGTAACAACTTTCCCTCTGAAAATAACTTAGTAACTCCTTTAGAGTATTTTTTCAGATTACTGATGCAGATATTGCGAAAGAGGCGAAGCCCACAGATTACATTAGAACCGTTCTCCCTCTTCTTTTGCAGAATGGAGTTGTTCACTTCCTTGGCTTTGGAAATCGGCTTGGCTTTGATCCCATACCTTTCGACCTTCAGGTTAAAAATTATTGCTTTAGAACTCAGCATGGTTTCACAATCGAACTTTTCATATAATGTTTCCAATCTGTCTATACAGATGGTAACTTTTTTTTTTTCAGAAATTAATTGTGATGTTTCTGTTCACTCTCTTGAGAGACTAGACATTTTTCACATATACTTTCACATTTAGTTCTCTGAGTGAAAGAAAACAGCTTAGATGAATTAAAATTAGCAGTCAAGATGTTGAGTCTCATTTTCTATTTATTGTAATGAACATAGGCAGATTGGTTGATTAGTCTCCCTGTCTTCAAGCAGACTCAGATCAACCATGACTTTCTATATCAGTTGCATTGTCACAAGTGAGCTATATGATTGGAAGAAAAACATCGCTTTATTAACACCAAACTGTTTATGCCTGTGTTGTTAGTTTTTAAGCTTTTAGGAAAAAGAAGTAACTTCAATATTTTCAAAGAAGATTAATTTCGACATTTTATGAAATATGAAGGCTTATTCCATATCATCTTCCTGAGTGACTAGAATATCCTCTGAAGCTCAAGATGAGTCTGAAATGTTGCTATGTCTTTTAATAATTTGCTATAACTTTTCACAATGGCAGAGATTAAGATGTAAATGCAACTTCCATGCTCTGAAGTTTGTACAAAAAATCCAACAAGTTGGTTCTTTATTGGTCAAAAGGATAAGAAAATACGATGCCGTAAAAAGTATGCTGGATAAACAATTGCTCGGGAACTTCATAGACTATGTGCCATCCAAAGAGGTTGGAGTTGTTGGAGGTCCTACAAAGTATCTTGCTTTACACTTGAGATTTGAAGTGGATATGGTTGCATACTCCCTCTGTGACTTTGGAGGAGGAGAAACTGAGAAGAAGGAGCTTCAAGCATACAGAGAAACCCATTTTCCTCTGCTGATTGAGCGTTTGAAGAAGTCAAAGTACTTTACTGGATTTTTTTTTTTTGTCATAATTTATCCAATTTTCAGACTATATCAACTGATGTAACTTGCAAGTATATATTGATCACTCTTAGAATTACGAATTGATATGCAGAACAATTTCTACAACAGAGTTGAGAATGTCGGGTAGATGTCCCTTGACACCAGAAGAAGCAGCACTTGTTCTAGCCAGTCTTGGATTCAAACATAGAACTTACATTTATTTGGCTGGATCTCACATATATGGTGGTAATTCTAGGATGCGGACTTTCACCAACCTCTATCCTAACCTAGTCACAAAGGAAACTCTTCTTACTCCCAGTGAACTTGCACCATTTCAAAACTTCTCTTCTCAGGTAAATAACATTGAAGACCATGCCTGTGACAACATTTCCATCTGTTGCATCAAGATGATATCATGATATAATCTTTAGGCTACACTTCTGATAGTGTTCATCATTGGATCATGATATATTCCAACAATTTTCTTCGTATGGGACAACTATCTACTGTCAGGGTTTTTTTTCTTAAAAAAAAAACCATGTTGATTACAGCTCTAGATGCTTATTGAGCAGTATTCTCAACTGTATACTATCTAGGAACCAAGCACTTGTTTAAATGTGGCTTTATATCCTTTTATTATTTATTTATCTATCACAAGGGAAAGATGCTTGTTTCTTTGATGTTTTATCAATTCATTAGACTAAAATTCTTGTATATAGCTCGCAGCATTGGATTTTATTGCCTGTGCAAGTGCTGATGTCTTTGCCATGACCGACTCTGGAAGCCAACTATCATCTCTGGTGTCTGGATTTCGAACTTACTACGGAGGTGGCAATGCTCCTACTTTAAGACCAAACAAAAAGAGGTTAGCAGCAATCTTGTCCGAGAATAAGACCATAAGCTGGAACACTTTTGAAGATAGAGTTAGAAAGATGATTGAGGAAGGTCAAAGAGTCCGGACCAGAGGGTTTGGCAGAAGCATCTATCGGCAACCAAGGTGCCCGGAATGCATGTGCAAATCCACTACTGTACAAGTATAACCTTCTCCGGCTCCATCCTGGCTTGCATATAAATGCATATTTACATATATCCTCCCCTCTTCAGCTTTTTGATATTCTATTCATTCGTTCATTCTTATTTAGTATGATCTGCTTCACAACTGGCACATTTTGCTTGTCCACTATATCATAGTTCAGTAGTGAGAGAAGAGGTGCTTGTAAATTTTTCACATTCACATGTTGGCTGCATGAGTTACTGGGGTGAAAGTGTAGATGATGCATCAACACATCATTCCGTTCTGGCTGGTTATACCTTCTTCAAAGATTAAATTCTATGAAGTACAAATCAATAATGTCACTGATAAAAAATAGAAAATATAGGTCTCTTCTTTCAAGACTAAGCTAGCTTTATTTTTTCAACTCGAATATTCCGAGCAAAGTGAGTA
>NW_019104502.1:1368446-1383794 GCF_001995035.1 Momordica charantia | reverse complement strand
CTCGCACTGTCTTTATAGTCAAGTGTGTTATCTAAGAAAACCGCAACAATGAGGGCTACCGTTGCTGGTGAGAAGAAGATGGTGTTTAGGAAGTCATTGAACTGCACATAAAAGAGAAAAAGTTGTGTAAGAACAGGTACGCCGAAAAGTTGCAAAGAAATGTTTAGTTCAAGCAGGTGAAATCATAAACTCACCCATCCAGCGTTTGTGTGAGCAGGACCATGAAAGGCCTTAGCAGTGTACTCCCTGAAATAGTCAGGCACAGACAAACCCAAGAACAATGCCACACCAGTAATGAAGAGATTCCTCATTGAATTCATGTTGGTGAATTGCAAGAATGATAACCCCACAGAGGCTGAGAGAGAGCAAATTTGTTAACATTCCATTTCCAGAGAATACAAAATGAGATTATATGTAAAAATCAACTCACCAACTAGACCAAACAAGACACAATATACAGCTGCAAATATGGTGAAGGGTATTGAAGCAAACAATGCACCAAATTTCCCTGCATGAAGCAGCAGAGTCCAACCATGATAAACTTGAGCAAAGATCAAATGTAAAGTTACATTGTTTACTACATGAACTAATTTCTGCTAACCTAGAATTGAGAAGAATATCATAAATCCTGCTGAAATCTGGATAACCCGGCGGCTACCTACACGGGTGCTTCCGAGCAGCCCTACATTTTCTCTGCATTTCGTACCATACAAGTCAGTAAACTTGCATAGAAGACAATCCCAGCAGCGACACAATACGAGAAACGATACAAACTTACACTGATACAGTTGATCCAGACAATGTTCCAAACAGACCACTCAAAAGAATCCCAATTCCCTGCCAACCAATGCCTCGGCTCAGAACATGAGCTGGAGGCGGAGTTGCACTTGCTAAACGCGATGCTGCCTTAAATGCTCCGGTCGACTGTTAGACGATAACAAATTTTCTATCATATTTTTTCAAGTACAGAGCAAGAAGTATAAATATTGCTAGAGTAGAGCTATATAGTACCTCAATCAAAGATACCAGAACTGCAGCCATCATCCCAAAAGCATGGCCAGCATTGAAAGTTGGAGCACCCCACTGAAGAGGGTATGGAATCTTAATCCTGAATGATGAAGGAAGACATGGTCGGATTAGCATGGTTAAGTTCTATTTTTTCTTCATATCAGCACAAAGTAAAAAAGAGACCAGGTTTAGATAACAACCATGGAGCAGAAGAAATGAGGTTGGCCTTGTCAGTTCGACAATTGACTTGAGTTAATTCTGGTCGATGTTTGTATGCACCACTGGCTGTCAAGAGGTGTGCATATGCCCATATCACAGTGATGGATATAAGAAGAGCAAAGCGTTCGAGAATTGGCAGTTGCCTTGTATGAAAACCTTTAAGATACTGCAAAAGAAGCAAATGTATAGATTCTTAAAAAGGGTTTACCAACATCACTCTTTTCTCTCTTAAATGGACATGGAACTTTAGGACAGGAAATCAAGATTAAGACTTTAATTGAATATCGTTTTGCAGTAGTGAGATAATCAGTGCACCACCTGTGAGAAGGCTATGAAGAGTATAAGCATGGGAATGCCAACTTCCACACATCTTCCAACCTGGTTAAACCTCAATGGTCAGATAAATTGAAAAAGACAACCAAACTGGCCTTGTTTAAAATGGTAAATACAACCATACCACGGGGAAGCCTCTGTCAAACAGACCAAAGCCTACTAGTGCAATCACAGGGACCATTCCAAGAGGACTGAAGAACCTGAAATGGAAGATGAACTTCATCTCATTAACTTGTAATGTGAAATAGAAATTAGTGATGTATTATTAGGACATTTGTTCTTAATTCTTAAGTTGTACCTGGAACAAATAGCCCACAACTGACTGTATCCCAAAATGATCTGTATACTTGATGACACAATTAGAGCTCCTTGAACCGCTCTCATTGTGTTCAGAAATCTCTGTAGAAGAAACAAGTTACATTTTACTCCACGTTAGGAGAAACAACACATCATCATCTCTGAACCTCTGATCTTATGGGAAAAAGCAAAGAAAAAAGACAACAAGCTTGACTCTTTGGACATTGATTGAGTTGGATATATGGACAAAATCTTACGTAGAGACAATTAAGCCACACGGTTGGAAGCAAATGAAAAAGTTCAATTGGGTTACTGACCAAATGAGGGTCCTCGATTCTTGCTAAAGATGAGTCGTGAATGATGGAAATAATGGGAACCATGAAGGCATAAGAACCTCCGATAACAGTCGGCAACCTGGTTCCAAACAGAGTTTGTAGAAGCGTATTAATCCCTTCAACAAAAAGCAGAGTCTGTACCACCCTCACTTTATCACCCTGTACCAGAGTCCAAACCCCATATTAAAAAACAAGCAGAAAAGCATGTTGAGATGAAAAGTTTGAGGTTATTGTCTTTTGTCTGTATTTTGCAGCTGGAGAATCTGTCACATTTGAGACCCAGAATATTCTCAAGTCTCCATGTAGGAACTGGAAATAGTAAACAAACTCAAAAACGAAGAAATGGAGCAGAGGGAAATTTTCTCACATCATCGCCTCCCATCAGAGGAACAAGGAAAGAAGGGATCATCACAGCAGTACCCAAGGCCAAAATGTAGTGCTGAAACCCCAAAGCTATGGCTTCCGCTGTTGTTATTACATCAAAAAAGGAGCAAGAACTAAGAGCTCAGAAGGAAAAAAAACATCAATGAGTTGGTTTAGTTCTTTGCATTTGGAAAATGGAACAGCATTACCCCAAGAAGGGTTAGAGTCGATACAGTACTCCAAGCCTTGAAGTTGGTCCATCGGCGGATGGCTTATCTCTTCTGGTTTTGGAGCTTCCATTGCTCACTCACACACACCAGTTCACAAACTTCCTATGTGTAGAAATCCCAAATGGGTATCTAAAGAAACAATCAAAAAGTCGAAAGAGGAGGCAGAAACAGAGAAACAACAAACAAGGAAGCCACTTCTTTGGCCTCTCTCTCTCTCTCTCTTTTGAACGAAAACTTGGCCAAAGCAGAGAGAGAACAGAGAATTCAATGGAAAGAAGAAAGGGAAAAGCAAAAGTCGTGACTGAAATTAAAAAGTTACAGAGATATAAGAGAGGAAATTTGAGAGATGAATGCAGTGGCCAGTGAGAGAAACTCTGAGTTGCCGCCCATTAGCAAGCGGCTTTTTAGCTTTGGCCCTCATTTTCTTACACTTCCCAAAAGGCCCGTTAAATCTTTCCACATTCCCGAAACTACCCTCATAAAAACTGCCAAACCCCCAAATGTTACCGTTGCCCACTCTTCACCTTCCTTATAAATGTTGAGTGTCATATAATATTGTATTTGTACCTGAAAAAAAACAAGTAGAAAAATCAGGTTATTAAATAAATGTTCCAACATTATTTAATTTCTCTTGTCTGATATTTCAATTTCCCTCACCAGACAACTTTAATTTAATGCGCCAAAATTTGGTCAATCTTGGTCAATCAAAAGGACAACTAAAAACCAATTAATTCTTGTCATGTTCTTGCGCAATATTTACATCATTTTCATGTTATCATGGAAATCAATCCGTATTTATATAAATGTTGGTATAAATTTGTGAGATGTTTTTTTTTCATCTTTTAGATATTTATCTTACATCATGCTTTGAAATGATATTGTTAATGCTCAACAATATCTTTCCTATTTTGTTTTTACAAAAAGCTAAGGGAGCATATTCGGGTAAGAGGAAGAAACTTATAATATCATCGCTACTCATGGTTATTTTAGTCGATTCATTTTCTAATATGCTAGTTTCAATCATTCTCATTCTTTACATTTATTCCAACCTACTTAGCCTGCAGTAGGTATTTGATTTATTGCTTTATTATGGCTTTCAACTTAAATGATTTCAATTTCAATCAATCTGTAATTCATTGTTAAAGGCGTGTGTTTAATAATAATTGGGCTGACGTGATCCTCTATACCTTGTTGTTGGAGTTTCATCTATCAATGGATAAAACTTCGATCTAGTGTATACGAGTTCTTGAAGAGTTATTATCTATTCTTTTATCATGAGATGGGTGATTGGGATTGTTTCAGTAACTCACATAATCGTTGACCTCTTGCCAGTTGATTCTAGTAACTTTATACATGTACGAGATTATAATATAAATTAAAATATGAAGTGGAAACCATGCTGTCAATATGTATCTTTTTACTTGTTTTCATCTTTAGCTTTTTCCTCTCTTCTTCTTTTTTTCCCCCTTTTGTTGGGTGCATGATTAGGATGATAGGGACAAAGGTGAATATAAAGTGAAGATTTTTAATGATGAAAATTGGACTGTAATATGCACATAATCAGAACTCTAATATTCACTCTTTTAGTTTCTCTATTTTTATTTCGTGAAAAGATATCAATTTCCTTTACGGAGAGAATCAATATTGTCTATGCGAGATCAAGAGGAAAAAAATGACGAAAAAAAAGCACTTGAATTTTAGACGCAATTCACAATTTTTAAAGAGAGAAAAAAAATCTTTCCTTATAGTAAAAGTAGTAGACAAAGCAAAGAGATTCAAATCCTTTTTACTAACCATGCTTTGTAAGTTAGGTTATCTTTATGGGACAAAATAAAAAAGACTTGTTCCTAAAATTATAATAACAATGACATAAATATCAAATCCAGTGAAATAAAGAAATTCAAAACTAAATTACAAGTTTAGTACTTGAACTTTTTAGAATATGTGAGAATTTTAAAAAAGTCTCGGTAATAAGCCAATTTTTAAGTCTTCAATGTTATGTCTAATAAATTTTAAAATTTTAAAATTTATCTAAAAGATTAAAAGTGAATGATCTACTAGACATTTTTTAGAGTTCACGTATCTATTAGACACAAAACGTCTAAAAGTTTAGAAAGAAACTTGTAATTTGAATTAAATTCAATTTACAGCATTCACCCTCAACTTTATTCTATAAACTACATAAAAATAGAATAAACTAATTAAACAAAAACTCAAGTTTATTGATAATTTCCAAACTTACTAGTAGAGTGTTGGATACTCATAAAATTGCATAGAACTTAATGCTTAAGCATATGATTAATGAGCAATGGAATTGATTAGAAAAAAGTGGGGAAAAATATAAAAATAGTAAAGGGAAAAAGAAAACAAAGATCAAAGCTGACTAGACACCAACGTGTGTTTATATGAAAAACCTTTCACCAATCGCCAAATCTCCAACGTCTCTTACTGCACACTGCAACTGCAGCTTCGAAATGGCTGCCTTTTCTCTCTCCTCTCTCTCTCCTCTCTCTCTCTCTCAAATTTGCTCTTTTTTTTGTTTCTTTTTGGTTAATCATACTCGTGATCTTGTTTATATTAACAAGAATCCACAGCAAAAGAGACTGTTTAAATTCACTAATGGCCCATACAAATCATTTTTATTATTAAATATTAGTGTTGATGCCGATTTAGGACAACATGGAGTGGTTGAGACAATTTGCCAAGAAGGGTCCAAAGGATCTCATTGATATTTTGTTGATTTTTTTTTTTGTAATATTACAGAAATGTCTCGTGTCGATATCAATGTCGAACTCATGAATACATGAAAATATCAATGTCGACAAATATTTAATACCATATTTCTTTATATTTCTATCATTATATGAGTCACATCTAAAGAAAAAAAGTGTTACATAAAAAAACTATTAATATCCATTACTAATCCAAACATTTTGAGAGAGTTTAATGACTATTTTAGAATCATAGAAACGAAATTGAAATTGAGATCAAATCCAAAGAGACTAAAATGGTGATTTGATCACTTTTTTTATCCATACAAAGGAAAAATTAATACAAGTTTTTATGGAAGTGCCGAAAACTCCATCACCCTCTCCCAAGTATCAACTTAGGCGAAAGCTAGTCTTTTCACATTCATCCATGAGACGAGTGTTTAGGCTCACATGCATCTGAAAAGAAGATAAGTTGTGTTGTATTCCAAAAGCAACTGTGTGCAGAAAAAGCAAAGGGTGCAAAAACATATAAAACCAGTTTCACCAGATGGGTATTTTGGTCTCACAAATCAGGGGATGAGAGTTAGGAGAAGAAACAGTTTTCTTCATCTTCCAATCCAAAGGAATCCCATATCCTCGAGTGGAGGGAAAAGCACCAATTCTCGGGTGCCAATGCCTACCTTTTCAACCTGACCCACGTACTTGTGTTGAAAATCTGCAACAACAAAACATTAGAGACTCAACGCTATAATTACAAACCACAACCACCTCTATGACTGATGCTTTCCGGATCTCCTTCCTGCCGATGTTACAAATATGGAAGAACATACCCTTTTCATCATTGATTTTGGTGAGGACAACTGTATCTTCGTTCTCCCAAATATCTCTACAATAGTATGATATTGTCACGACTTTGCTTTAGTTTCACCCAAAATGCCTCTGTACCAATAGAAATAATTGTCTTCCCTTATAAACCATGAATCACTCACTTTCCTAACCAACGTGGAACCTTATTTGCACTCTTTTCACAAACCCAACAGTTTTTGGTTAATTTTGCTTCAAAAACATAAACAACTTGTATTAAACGAATGGAAATGGGTTAATTTAGAGCAAAATGGCAAACAAAGTTGTGGGGTCTGTGGTTTTATTTTCTTCTCTCTTTTGCGGTTATTTAGGAAAGAGGTAACTTTCGGCAAACATGCATCGAGAAGAATTAAAGGCTGGTGGCATTGACTTTAAAGCATTCGGTGGTGTTTGGTAGTGCCGAGTGTGTGAGAGAAAACCAGAGCGTGGAAGATGAAGTGAGGACACACCCAAAATCAAATCTGAGTGTGGCCTGTGTGGGGGCTTATAATTGCTTGGAATTTTGGCTGTTTGCAGGGTTGAAGATCGAGGGGCGTGGGGAAAGGGACAGGGCAGAAGCTGGATGGCAAATACATCGCTGTCTCATTTTGGCCAACCCATCTAACATGATCATTTGTCAATTTTTCACTGACTTGATGGTTATCAGACATGGATTTTTGTATATCTACGTACCTCTCAAAGGGTTCCGACTTCCTCAAGTTTACTCATAGGAGGGGAATCCACTACTGTAAAAACAAAAACAAAAATACAGAATACAGAACATCATCAAAGCTGAATATTGTGGACAAAAATCCCTTCAGCAAGTAGATAGTAAATAACTCGATTGTAATTAAAGCCTTAAGCTAACTAAACTTCTGACAATTGAACCAGTCACTAAAGATCTATCAACATTTTGTATCCAATGGAGAGAACAAATCTAAAACTATGTTCCCATGTTGTGCAGTGTTTTTCCCCTTGTGAGACTCAATTACGATAAAGGAGCCTCCTTCCCCGTTAAAATGTCGTAACTTATTTTCCCCTAAATAATCTATCCAAAGGAATTTTATGAAAAAAAAATTGAGTTACATGCAATGCAATATTACATTTTCAAGAGGAACTAACGGTAACTGACGTATTACATTTTCATTCTGATAAATGGTTAGTAACAGATACAAAAAGCTACAATGCGGCTATTTCCCTTACATTTAATAATGGTTCGAAACTTAATACTATGGAACAGAATGCATTGATCTTACGATCTTCTATCCAACTTCCTCTCACTGGATCTTTTTTCTTCAGCCTCTCGCCGTCTCTGTTGCCTGTCAACAGGAATGATGCACATCAATACTGAAGTTTCATACGCCACTAAAAGTTAGTGTTCTTACTAGTTTCTTAGATATTCCAAAGGCAGTATAATATTTATGCTAATTAAGAAACCAACATCAACCAAATCTTCTCAAAAAACAGTAAACAAACTTACGCAAAAGCCACGTATCCAGAGCCAACATTAGCAGCAGATAGCATAGCTGCATGAGCAGTAACTGGATCTGACCCACCAGAAATTAATGGGTTTCTTCTGTCACCATCTACCTGAAATGAATTCAACAAATACTTCGTGACACTGTGATTACACATCACTGATATGTACAATACACATAGCTGATCTGATGTGTACAATACACATTAGCAAATCATCACCTTATCCCATTTTGATTTTTTGTTTTGTCTTCCATCCCCCCTCGGAATGGCATCAGATGCAGGAGCTGCTGAAACACCTGTAAAAGGGATGACAGAAAAGATTATAAGAAGAAAGACATCACAATCAGAAAGAGACTAGACTAGAGCACTACTGGTTGAAACCTGAAAATGGTATATTTATTTTAGGAGCAGTCACAACTGCACTAGGTTGGGTTCCTCCTGAAACAAACTCCATCTTCGGACTTTTCTTCCTTTCCAGCTCCTTCCTCTCCATCTCACGTTTCATGTCAGCCTCTACTACATAATATGCAACTTTAAAAATAATGTTTTAAAAATTAATAATAAGCGCATATAAAAGATTCTATGGTTTGTACTTTGCAACATATTCTCCACGTACTAAGCTTGCATATTGCAATCAATAAGAGTAGGATGTGCAGAGAACATAGATCACCATAAACTCTTTTCACCCCAGAGGAAAAGGACAGAAATGTTGCCAATTGTGAAAATTTTAGTCTTCATGATAGCCACTAAATCTTAAAAAGATCCCCTAATCAGTCTGTTCATGATAGCAAAAGCATCACAGTATGACAGCCAGAATTTTGGTAATAAAACCTTGAGCAATCTTTTCAACTTAACAAAACAACTGATTATGAAGTTTAATTAAAAAAAAAAAAAAAACTTTTTAATATAAGGTATAAAGTAATTTAACGCATGCACTGAGAGCAAGTTACTTTTCTTGTACATGATAATGAGAAATAACACAAGAGAGATATACAGAAGGAATTGTCAATGACCTATTTCAGTATAGTAGTCACTTTTATCATATCCATGGGGGTCAAACACATCCTTACTGAAGCAAGACCCAATCTGGTCAATATCTTGATACCTCACAGCATGTAACAAGAAATCTGGATTCCGGTAGTCCTTCCTATTGCGTACTTCTGCATTGAAGCTTTTTCCAGCTCTCTTATACTCGAGAAACTTATTGATTTTCCTCTGCAAATAAAAAACAAAAGGGAAGTACTATCAGGAGAATTAATAACGAACAAGCCTTCCATTATTGGAAAAACTAGATGAATATGTGGGTATCAATGACTATAAGGTTCCATTTTCTCCTTTAGCAATCCTTAGGTTCCTTTTAACCGGTCCTTGAGGTAAGTCATAACCAAGTTGCTAGGAGTGTTAGTACTTCGAGAGAAATCCATCCTGCATAAATAAAATAATTTCATAACGGTAAAACCTACCACTTGTAATTCCCCATGCATCCACATTCTAAAATTTCTGCCCATCAGAGGGCCAAAGAACAAAAACCAGTCCCCATTAAGGTCAAAAACCAAGTCACACACTCACCAAGTTAGCATTAGGCCCACCAACATGTTAACATATCCTAACCTCATACCCTGCCCATGGCATTAGTAAATAACTCAGGCTGTTTGTTTGAACTGAGAAAAGGTTAAATACATTCCATATATCAATTGCTTTATGTTTCTTAACAAAATATAATTTGAGAGCCACATACTATTTGGTGGAAAAATTACTGTACGTGGCTATTGTATCAAAAATGAAACTTACTTGCAACTCCTCTGAGCATTTTTCTTTTGGTGGTGGAGGAAGAAACTTATCCAAGGGATCAATGTCTTTTTTCTCTTCTTCAACGGTTTCCTCAACTTTTGCAGTTTCAGATTCCGGTATCGCATTGTTCATTGAACCAGAATGTGGTGATTCAGAAATTTGAGAAGTGGCAAGATTGTTCGGTGTTGAAACCCTTGCAGCTCCTGGAGATGTTCTATCAAGATCACCTGCATCATAAAAAAATATAATAATAATGAAAAATGAAATAGTATCAAGGAGGAAGAAGCAGGAGAAGTGATTATAAGCATCACAAGAAATTGCCACCTGAATATAGTAATTAGAAGCTAACTCTTCACTATTCATCAAACATCTAAAACCAAATCATCCCAAAATAATTAATCTTGAGCCATAAAAGATTGCTTGCAGAAAACTTCCGCACACTAAATAGTTCACGATATTTAACACAACAAAACACCAGTTCCAAGCAAATAAGTAGCATATATGATTATGATACAATAAAAAGGTAAAAAAAGCCTCCTACACCTTGCTAGTCTTGTGAAGAATGAAGATATGCTAATGTCGTTTGGCCTAAATGATGTAGGGCTTCTAGTAAATAACAAAGCTAACAGTTCTATTTTCTATATCGGCCTCCTTAACCCCTCACCCTTGGACACTAATGCTACTGGTACATAATTAACATGATATCTAACAAAATATTTTGTACTTCCTACACAAGGCAACGACTTAGAAAAGCGATTTCACGATACCCCTAGCCAAACAAAGTTTTAAGCATTGAGGAAAAAAATCTAGATTTTCATAAGATAAGCAATTAAGATGACATGTATGAATAGCTAAACAAATAGGAAACGATAGGAGTAAAAAAAAAGTTTTCTAGAGCAGATGCGTATTAACTGTGGGCTTGGAGCACTGATAGAAATGCGAAGCAGCAAGGTAATTTTTCATAATTAAAAATGTCGTACAAACCATTAGTGTCTAAAAGCTCATCGCCAAAAGTGACACGACCAGATTCTTCAATTTCTCCATCCTGAATGCAAACAATACGAGCGCAAAATTATGCAAAATTAGACGCACTTTCCACCAGTCACTATGCAAATAAGATGGTGGTTATAACACAGGTTTCACTAAAAGAATTATCTCAGATAGGCAGGCTTAATTCCCATAAAGCTGAACTTAATAAACGTCTTCTGCAATAGCTGAGCGTCGTACCACCCATCTTCCTCCAACGCTTTATTGATATTTTTTTAATTTCCAGTTGTTTGAAATGTAAAATACACATTCTACTGAAACCTTAGCCAACGACACTTACAAGTACAACATTCATGATTTCAACAATAAGCGAAATCTAAAATTTTAAAATTAGAAGCAGAGTCTTCTGTTTCTCACCAAACAAATAGAGATGTCGTAAGTACCTCAGCCTCAGGAGACATTGCGGCTTCATCGTGACCGTAATCAACTATCGCAAGCGTCCCCCTTCTCCTACCAGGATTATCTAGTTGCCCAGCTTGTAATAGCATCGGCGACGATGAAACCAAAACCTGAGGCGGTTGCGGTGTGGATGACCCAAATTTGAGCTTATCTGGCGTCAAATTTTCATCAGCAACCGGCGGCGTCGAATCATTGGCAGAATCACTGAGAATCATTCTGTCACTGTTCGCAACTGACTCTTCTTCTGTAACCCTAACTCCTCCATAATCTTCTTCTCCTCCCTCTTCTTGGCCCTGCTGCTGCGGCAGTTCAGTATCCCCTTCTTCTTGTTGTTCTTCGACGTCTTCCATCTCATCGTCCTCATCATTATACATCGAAAGCAAAGCTATACCTTCTGATTCTTTCTTCTTCGATGCCATGAGAGCTAAAATTCTCGGCACCCGGAAGAAATAAGTTCAACAGCAACGGAATGGGACTTCAGAAATCGAAAGACGGATCCAAATTGGATGCACAAGATTTGAAATTTGAATCAATGTCGATACTAGGGAGAAGGGTTTTCAGTTTCCCCGGTGGGCAAAACCAGTGAAAGGGAAAACGAAGAAACTTGAAGGAAACACGACTACGCTACACCTCGATGATGGTCCATGGATAATGAATTTGGGCTTAGACAAAAAAAAGGCCCAATTATCGGCCTAAAGCCTAGATATGATCTTGGGCTTAGACAAGAAAGGCCCATTTAATTAATTTTTTGAGCTCCAAATACGGGCTCCCCAACAAGAAAACTCGAGAGTATTGAGTTTAGAAAGGATTAATAGTATATACGTTGGTTTCCAAATTTTAAACTGATGATATTGTCACAAAAAGTAAATACAACAGCAACCCAGAGAGTATTGAAAAGAAGATAAAAGAGTAAATCAATGCATTTCATAGTATATATCATCAATTCAAATTTATTCATATAATACTAAAAAGTTTATTTGCAGTCAACGTTAACAATAAAAACTTTAAAGAGAAATTCCTATAGTGAAACAAATTTAAGGTTATTTCTAAAAAATATTATTTTTACTGTGATGTTATTGCTTAAGTTATCGAACAACCTCCATTTTTTTCTTCTTTTTTTAGTACAACATGTGGAGAACAGAGATTCAAACAACTTTTTAATCTAAGATAAATTTTTTAATCAATTAAGATATAATCAGACGGACAAACAACTATTTGAGAGATGAAAGGTGGAAAGTTTCGATCTCAGRCTCACATCCTTGTTGAACTAAAAAAGATACACAAAACAGAACTTGACTTTTTATACGTGAATCAATTAACGTGAAATTTATATTTCATAATATTTAATATACAAGTAATAGATAAATACTATTTTCAACTTGTAATTTCAATTTTTGATTTATGTGCTTTTAAAAAATATATTTTTTTTATTTATGTACTTTTAAATTTATTCATTTTAATTTCAAGATTGTTTTTTACATGTATCTTTCTAAAAGTGACTATTATAAACTATATTTGAAAAATTTTAACACAAATTTTTATCTTATAGGAATCTCTTAACACAAATTTATGGTTACATTTCAAGAGAATTCAGTGAGATGATGAAAACAAAGTATTAAAGTTTAGGAATTTAAAACAATCATTTATTACCTTTAGAATCACCGATCTATGGTATTATAGTGTGAAGAAGTTTTCATTAGACCACTTTTTTTTTCCTTTTATCAAGATAATTAGAGATTAAAACTTTTTTAATACTCATTGATAGATTCCTTAAACTATGTGCAGTAAATTAATCAAAGATGGGAACAAAGTGGGAAATATAGGATGAAGGCGAAGGGAAGGTCCGTTAGCTACTTTTTGACCAATTGATGGGTGTCTCACTCGCAATGGACATCTGCTTTTTAACTTCATTCCTTTAACTTTTGCTTTTGGGAAATCTAATCTTGAAAAAGTGTCAGCTTTCGAGAGATAAAGGACTGTTTGATTGATAAAAAGACTTAATAATTACGTCTCTCAACATGCAGCTGACTTWGAAATCAAATAATTCAACTAACTAATTAAGATATTAATTATTTCATTTTTAAATTAAAACATATTGATTATGGTCCATCTGTAGATTAATAAAATCATACAAATCAAAAACAATTATAATATCATATTTATGGAATAAAACAAAAATATGTGCGACCAATTATAATTGATGGTAAATAAAAGACTGAAGCGACATGATAATTGGTATAGATTATATTAGGGAATCATAGCCATGGATATAGATACATACAACATCTTTTTAAGTATTTATCATAAAGTTTCCTATAATCACTTAATATCAATAGATTGGTATAGAAGTTTAATTATACCAAAATTTTTGCCCATGAATAATCCACATCCCGTAAATTGATTCCAATTTACCCATTTATATTGCATTTGGTTTTTTGAATTGGTAAAAAATGATTTCAAATTCCAGTATTTTAAAGGATGTAAATGATTTCGAATTCCTAATTGCGTTTGGAACCAAAATGATTCTAAATTATTAAAATTTAAAATTTATTGTTCGGATGTTCACGAGAAATAAAAAGAAAATATAACATTTTACTATTATGCTCTTAATATTTTGTAGAATATTATATTATTAATAATATAATATTTTAATATAAACCAGTCATTTCAACCATGAAAAGGTAAATAATTTAACCAAATTAACTTAACAAAAGTTAAAACTTGTCAATGTGATCTTTATTTTAAAAACTAAACTAAAAAAAATTGCAAATCTCTTAATCCTGTTTTTTTTTTTTACAACTCCTTTGAATTCAAATATTAAAAAAATAAAAACGAAGAAAAAAACATAAACATAAAGATCTAAACAACATTGAAATATAAGGAACATTAAATCCACCAAAAACAAAATAGAAAATCAATCTTGTTTTGTTTGAATGGTGGTGAAAAAAAAGGGTAAATGGTGATGAAAAAAATTGTACATGGAGAGTCAGTTTATAGTTATTAGAATTAAAAAAAAAGGACAAATAAAAATTTGAAACTAATTGGGTTGAAGATGATGTGCAAAGGAGGTTGTAATGATACGTAATCTTAATATTTAAAGGAAAAATTGGATTTCAAATTCTTTTTTCTTTGTTTATTCATTCAGATTTTGAAATCTCCCCAAATTGGAGGTTCGAAACAGTGGTTAATGAATTAACTTTGACATTATACTCTTAAGAAAAACGATCCCTTGTTTTTCAAAAGAAAAATGTTCACTTATACTTCAGACATTAAACTAACTTTAATTAAAAAAAAAAACTATACTCTAATGTAGAGAAGAGAGACAAAGGAGAAGGAGATTGGGAATATTTGGAAAAGGGGGCGAGGAGAGAGTAGGAATGGTGATGCATGAAAGTGCGAGGAAATTGATAGAATTTAAAGCAGCACTATAAAACACTACAGAAACTCCAAAACAGAAATGGTCAACTTACACAAAATGACCACATTTTTTTAAATTACGTCAATATCCAAAACAGAAATGGTTAACCATATAATCAACCAAATAATTTTTGAGATGAAATCAAAAATCGACAAGATTCTTGAGTTCAAAACAACCGCCATTTTAAATAGACGTGTTAAAAATTTAAATTCAATATGTAGAGATGAGAATTTAAACAGGCAGTCCAAGCACGTAATTGGTCTTTTGACCAAACGCACAAATGCATATGCATGCATATGTCCTTTATTTTATTCTCCTTTCTTTTTCACTAAATAAATCCAAAAACAATCCCTTCTAACATCAACCACTAGTTATCCTCTCTATATAAAATTAAAATAAATATCAATGCATATCATAATTAAAAGCACGTAAACTCAAGATGACTAGATATATAGAATTAAAAATTAATCATTTTCTTTGATAACTATGAAACAAATAATTTTGATTCATACCGTCTTCCTAATTTTTCTTTGCTTTTCTTGAAAAGCGCTCGGAAATTGGGGCTGCTATTTTATTAGTCTCACAAGTTCTTTTTGTTGAAATATGAACTCATTGGTAACACGAATTTGAGGATAAATATACTGTAAATTTTGAAATTACTTATAGATTAATTACATTCTTTTACAGACATTTAACTAAAATCATATAAATAAGGTTAAATTACGAAATGAGTCCCTATTCTACAAACTTTAGAAAGCGCTAGTACTATGCAAAAATTATTTTTGTTGTCACTGTTATTTATATTATTGATGAACGTGTCGATTGTACTGAACAATGATATGATTATTTGACGTAACAATATGCTTAACACCCCC
>NW_019104502.1:1355558-1366681 GCF_001995035.1 Momordica charantia | reverse complement strand
CAGCCAACCCAGCTTCTCCGGAGAATACAACTGGGACCCACCCACCGCATTCTCATTGTTCGTTATCTCCCACGTGTCCGTGCTCCAGTCCTCCACGTTCGGCTGCCCGGTCGGGAGCTCGTGAAGCCACCGGTGGAGGTCTCCGTTGGACATGTACTCGTACAACACTAATTTCTCTTTACCTAAAATCAAACCCAAAAATAAAAAATAAAAAAATGTCGATGAAAAATCAGATGGGGGTGTGAATTAAACGGCGCCGTTTGTTTGAATTTTGGGAAAATGTTGATGAAACAGAGCGAATTAATTGAAATGGCAGAAAAGGGCAATAGAGACAAACAAAGATACGGTTTTTGAAATTTACCTGCAATACAGTAACCGGAGAGCGGTAACAAATTGGAATGCTTCAATGCGGAGAGGTCCTCCAACATGGCTACAGCCTCGTCGCGACCAACGGATCTAGCGGATTCAAGGACTTTGATTGCCACGTGGATGTCCCCGGGAAGGACGGCTCGGTACACGGGCCCACACCTGCCCTCTCCCAGCACGGACTCCTTCCCGAAATGCGACGTGGCAGCAATCAGGTCCTTGAAGCTCAAATTAATCAACGGCTTCTCGAACATCACCACTGGGGCGGAGGATGGCTCCTTGATATCAGCGATCCAGGAGGATCCTGACTCCGTCTCGAACGCGAACGGCCCAGATTTCTCCATCTTGAACGCCACCTGGACTGGTTGGGAGATTGCCCATTTGTTTTTCTTCATCATTCTCTTTCGTCTCCTCCACACCCAAACCACTGAAACAGCCGATGCAAAAAACAAAACTGCTGCCCCAGTGGACAGGGCAACTATCAGAGCCTTCGTTTTCGATGCTGATTTGGGTTTGGCCTTTTTCGCCGGTTCCTTCATGGGTTTCTGCGATTTCGTGTGAGGGTGTTCGGATTTTTGATGATTTGGAAAAAAGCTTCTGCTTCTGGGGTTTGTTTCAGCTAATAAAGTAATCCCAGTTCCCACGAATGCCGATTTCCCAAATCTCTTGTAGTTTTCGGGACTAATCACTCCCTTAACCTTGTTTATTGAAACATTCAAGAACTTCAGTCCATCAAGCGGAGGGAAATCCGACGGAAAATTACCAGTCAGGGAATTACCCGACACGTCCAAGTACTCGAGCGAACGAAGAACAGAGATGGGCTTTAGGCTCCCGGAAATATTACATCTCGAAACCACCAAATGGTTCAAATTAAAAAGTTTCTCCAACCCAGATGGAAGATTCCGCAGATTGTTCCGCGAGAGGTCCAGAGATTTCAGCTGCGAAAACCCAGAGAGGCGAACGGAATTAGAGAACCTGTTCTGGGAAAGATTCAGCACCCGAATCGAAGAGGACAAAATTTTACTGGAGTTGGGTTTAAAACCAATACTTCCTCCGAAACGATTGCCGGAAAGATCGACATGAACCAGACTGGGGATTGCCCACACCCAATTGGGGACAGAACCTTCAAGCGAGTTTCTGGACAGATCGATGGAGCGTAAGTTCGTCAAGTTTCTCAGAAACCTCCAGGAAACAATTCCGGTGAGATTCTTGGAAGGAAGCGTAATTTCTTGAATATTGCAGTGGTTGGAATTCAGCTGAGAGGCAAAAATGGAAGACAGATTAAAGCCGGAGACAGAGTTGAAAGCCCTGGAAACGAATTGTCTGTCTGCACCGTTGCAGGCAGAGTCCACTGAAGCCAGCAGCGCCATGAGAATCAGAATCCTGCAAAAACAAAAAGTTACCATTTTTCTTTCTTCCTTCCCGGAGGAGGCGCAACAGTATATAAGAAAATTAGATAAAGAAGTGGAGAGCTCCATTTTATGGAAGGAAGTGAAGTGGTAGTGGGAGTGGGAGGGAAGTAGCAGAGGAGTCAATAAAATACAATAAATATTGTCTATATATAAAAGGCTCAATGGCGAAGGCCACCAATTTGTAATATAAAAACTATATAGTATAAATTATAATATAATAGTAGAGTATTCTGATGATTATTGTGTGACCAGTTCCCTTCATTAATAACCCTTAGAGAAGTCACATCACATGTAAATTGTAAACTGGTTTCTATATGGTATTTATTAAATACTAGAGAAGTCCTATATTAATTAACTTTTTATGTTAATTAATTAGATGGAGGGAATGGAAAATAAAATAAAATAGAAATAGAAATGGTTGGTAATGATGGGCATAGCAGTCAACGAGGGAAGTCTGACTTCATGGTGAGTGTCACAGGCAGCGGCACAGAGCACGGGACAGAGATGTCATGATTTTACTTCGAAATTTTCCACTTCAATATTTATTTTTATTTGTGTTGCATAATTTTTTCTCCCTAATAAATCCAAAAAGAAGTTTTCAAAATATCAAGACCGAGAAACGTGTTACCTGTTGCTGTTGCCCAGAATTTTGAAACTTGTTAAATTTTTTTTGTTAATTTAAATTTAAGAATGTAGTTAATAATAAGTCGTGGTGATTTCATTTAGTTGTGGGGTCCAAAAAAATGGAAAATAAGAATTTTTATCATAAATAAAGGAAGAAAGAATAATGAGTAAAGTGAGAGGTTAGCTGGTGACCGTGAGGGCTAAAAGGCCTCCGCGTGTTCTCCATCATTTTCATTATTAATTTTCTTCACACTATTTTTCAATTAAATTAATTCTGACTATTGGCAATAGATTGTGATTGTCTTCCATTCATATTGTTAGTTTCTACATCTTGCAATTTAGGTCAATTTATGAGTTTACTTTTAGCAAATGAAATAAAATATTAAAAAAAAAAAACATTTTGATGTTTTCTCATGCTTTTGAACATCGTATTCCTCCTGTTTTGGTTTCTTTTTTTTTCTTTTTCTTTTTTCCACCCACTTTCGCAATCGGTCTTAGAATTTGATTCGTATGAGTTGACCAATTAAACAACACATCTCCAATATTATTTCTAAAACTTGAATATTTGAATTAAATAATTTTTATTTATTCTAAAGTTAGGAGACAAGGTTTTTATACACTATTGTTTGCCTTGCACTACATTCCTTTGCAAAACTTTTGCAATTAAGGTATAAATATCGTAACCACCAATTTTAAAATTTGAATTGATGAATCAATTTGTAAGATGATTGGTTCAATTTTAAAATTTAACTGAAATAAGAAATAAATGAAAGAGATACCTAACAGACAACAACACGTGTGATTGTGGCTAACAGACCTAGTGAATACTAGCAGGCAATCAAGTAAGTGATCCAGGGTAAGAGATAAGATTGCTTGCTCGCCAATCAGCCAAAATAGCAATCTTCTACTTTTGCAACCAGTATATCAATTTAASCCAATCGACCAACATTATTTTAATAAGTTGTTTAGATTTAGTTATTCTCGCTGATCAAAAATTTGAATAATTTGATATTACATGACAAATCCATAATTAGAAAATATATAATAGTAACAAGATCATCCAAAAACAAACACAATTAGTGTAATCTAATCTGATATTGAACAACTTCGTTAGATGGCTGACATGGACTACCTAAACCTAATGTTGTATCCAATGGGCAACCAAAACTGTTCGTTTTGGTGACCCACTGACCAATTCCAATGGATTTGGAAGTTGGCAAAACAACCTATTCTTGTAATCAGATACCAAAAACCAAAAAGTGGTCAATTTCACCTGCTCTCCCACGTCACATCTTTGGCTTCTTTATTTGCCATTTTCTTTAATTGAATTAGAATCACTCTCTCCCACATACTTCCAAACCAAAATTCCAACTCAATTACAACCCAACCCCCTTCATTTTCTTTCTCATTGAGAACAAATAAAGTTTGCATTTTTATCAATTTAACATCTTTATGTGTGCAATTCTATAACTTTTGCTTTTGTCTCCACAGCAGCGGAATTTTTCCTCCTTGGTGGCATCCTAATTTTGTAATATTTACAAACCATCAAATTGCTATAAAAGGATTGAGTTTCGCAAATCCATTCGTGTATGAAACCTTGGATTCGTGTCACTTTCAAATTTCAATGATGTTATTTTCGAGCTTTTCTCAATGTCGCTACAAAAGTTGTTTTGATAAACAACAAAGTTTTTGTATTTGTATGAATTCAAAATCAAAGAATCGATTTCATGTCCTCACACAAGAGGGCAGTACACAAAATAAATGGGCCGGAACTATTTAGGCTTTACGGAAGCCCAACAAGTTACTTAACAGAAACAGAATCAGGCCCAACAAGAGCTCGCTGCAAGGTTAGGCCCATTTTGCCCGACTCTTACCCCGTCTCATGTGATACGTTAAGAGAAATTAATAGGAATTTGTAAAAATAACAATTACTTTTTAATTTTTGTAAAAATAGCAAAATCTGGAAGTCGAACTGTCATTATTAAATCAATCTATTTTATCTTACCTTTAGCTTTTAAAAAATGAGGAAAAACTATAAATCTTTGTCAATCAAATAGAGCTAGAACTTGGACATCCCGTCCCCTCACATGTGAACCTTGAATGACAATGTAGCTTTGTCGAAATAGTGCCAAATGGGGATCTCGATTGGGATTTTGAGGAACGCAAGTTGGAGAAAGAGCATAAAGATTTTGGAGAGACTGAATCATTCTTGAAATATGATTTGTCTACCCGATTAAGAGAGAATCATATTTATTAGAAGTAATATCTTTATTGTGTAACGAAAACAAAGACCTCATAGAAATTATGTGGGTGGTGAATGAAATCTTGTATTTATTAGAACATTTTGTATTTTGTCAAGGTGATAGAGCCACAAATGTGTGTGCTCATTCCATTGCAAAGAAATCTTGTGATTTACAAGAGAATACTATTTGAAATGTAACTATTCTTGATTGGCTCATTACTTTGGTCAAGCAGGATTGTTCGGTTGCTTAATGAAATTCCTTTTATTTTCAAACAAACAAAAAAAATCATTAGAGCTAGAACAAAAACAATCCAAATTTCGTCTTTATTTCTAGAGAATAAAAATTGCAAAGTTGAAATTCTGTGGTTGCGGCCAAGCCAGGTACTAGTTTGGAGGGAGCATCAGTGGCAAATATTTTTTGTTGATTCGTTTTTCCACCACATCAAATGCCCATGGCCGACACACTTCTCTCTTCACAACAACAAAACTTTGAATGATTAAGAATCTTAACCAAGCACAAAGGATGCCTGCACAGTTGTTAATCCTATCTTTTTTCTTATTATCTTTGAGTTTTAGATCACAAAAGATGTCTGTACAGTTAATCCTATTTTTTTTTTCTTATTATCTTTGAGTTTTTAGATCAGTTTAGGACATGGGTCATTTGTAAGCAGACATATTAATCACAAACCAACTAAAAAGTAATCGCCTTTTCACTGTTTCACACCTGGAATTCCATTCCACGAACACCAACAAATGGGTGTTCAATTTTTTTTGTCCCTTTTTTTCTTTAATCACAATCTCCATCTCTGAGTTAGATTCCAAGAGAACCAAGAAGTTGAACAAGAGAATGAAGAGATTAATGAGATCAGAATGATTATACAATCAATATGGGGAATAGAGAAAAAGCAATGGTAAGAATAGGAACAAGTAAGAAAAAACAGCCTTCTTTTTTCTAATATTAATTTCTAACGAGAGAACTGAGAAGAAACAGCCTAAACAATTTGTGGTTGTGGTTGCTGTTGCTGCTGCTGCTCATTTCCTTCCCAAGTCCACACAATATCCTTGAGGCAAGGCCTTATGTCTTTGTTGTAAAATTGCCTGTATTCCAAAGTGTCCCCAGCAGTTTTCTTCACCTCCACCACAAAAAAAGAAGGTGTCACTTCAAATATCTCAGCATCTATAGCCAGCTCCCCTTTCCTCCCCTGTTTACTCCCCTGCAGTTTCACTATCCCATCCTTCTTCAACACCTTGAACCTCTCCATCTCCGCTATTTCCTCGAACTTCGACACGATCGCCGATGCTGGTTTCGCGGTCGTGAATCTCGACTGCAGCCTCTGATCCACGTCGCTCTCGAACAGACCCGACAGGTCGAACCCCGGCGACAGAGATATGATGTCAAAGGCATTGAAACTAGAGTTTCTGGTCGGTGGCTTTCCGCTCTCATTGTTATTGCCATTAATCGACCCTTCCTCGGAACTAATGTCGTCGAAAGCGGCGTGGACGTCGCTTACCGATGACGACACATCTCCATTGATTCGAAGTGGTTTGGGAGTTGCTACATTGGCTTTGAAGCCCTTCTTGAACCAAGAATTGTCCATGAGTTTGGCCATGTTTATTCTGGTGTGGGGACTTGGGTCGAGGATTCTTGAGAGAAGCTTGCGCACTTCGGGAGGAAACCATTGAGGGCATTTGAATTCTCCTCTGGAAATTCTCCTGTACATTTCCATCAGATTTGGGTCGTGGAATGGGAGGAAACCCGCCAGCAGAACAAACAGGACAACCCCAGAAGACCAAATATCAGCTTTGGCACCATCATAACCTGTGAAACAAAGTAATTGCCAAATGCCAAAGAAGATGAATTAATTACAATCCTATATGCAAGGTTATGTAACCAAATACAGAATCAGCATAAGAAGAGGAAAAATGAGACCTTTCTTGTTGATGACTTCAGGGGCGACATAGGCAGGGGTTCCACAGGTGGTATGGAGAAGGCCATCCTGCCGCCGAGACTCGGCCAACGCACTCAATCCGAAATCCGAAATCTTGAGATTCCCAAATTCGTCAAGAAGGAGATTCTCAGGCTTGAGATCTCTGTGGTAGACTCCGCGGCTATGGCAGTAATCAACAGCGCCAATGAGCTGCTGGAAGTACTTACGAGCGGCGTCTTCCTTGAGCCTCCCCTTAGCCACTTTGTTGAAGAGTTCCCCACCCTTGACATACTCCATGACGAAGTAGATCTTGGTCCTGCTGGCCATCACCTCGTAGAGCTGCACCACATTGGGGTGGCGCACGAGGCGCATCACAGAGATCTCCCTCTTGATTTGGTCGATGAGCCCCACACGCAGAACCTTCTCCTTGTCAATGATTTTGATGGCCACGCTCTGGCCCGTGTGGAGGTTCCGGGCATGGTACACTTTGGCAAAGGTCCCCTGCCCAAGCAACCTCCCGAGCTCGTACCTCTGCATCAGAATGGCACCCTTTTTCTCCATGTTTGAGGACAGAGGAAGAAGTATTGATGGGTTGGATGGAGTCAGAGAGAGAGGAGCATATTTGAAGTTGAAGAATGAAGAATGAAGAATGAAGTTCAACCGTGCCTAAAGAGGCAGGGTTGATGAGGGAGAGAGACCCGTGGTGAGAGGTGAGAAAAAGGGAAGAATTTTACAAAAATTTTGGTAGAAGGGGAGAGTGGATTTTGGGTTTTGGATTGTTCTTGTGGCTGAGAATTGGGAGAGCCTAACAGAACAGAACAACAGGAAGGTGACCCAGTAAATTTAGGATTGCCTAAAAGTAGCTCTCAAATTGGAGGGAGGATAGCTTCTGGATATGATTTAGAGTTAGATGGTTTATATGGGAAACCAAAACATGAAATCAAAATGTTAAATTTGACACTGCAAATGGTGACAAGTGGCGGTGCCTAAAGGGGCATACAAATTACAAATGGATCTATTCAAACCACAGATCAAGTGGTTCAAACTCTATAGAGATTGAGCGTCCATCTTTGTGTTCACGATGAATACAAAAAGAAAATATTTAGATCGTGATGGGTGAGAAAATATTTAGATCGTGATGGATGAGGATCTATCTTGTCTTAACTACCCTTAAATATTATAATAAAGAAAAAGAGTTGTAATACAATTCTTATAGGTTTAATATAAAAGTCATTGATTTTACATGTCGCAACACTTATGGTAGAGAGGACATTTTGTGCTATAAATATTGTGAAGACTCGATTGCGTAATCAAATATGTATTGTGCCCCACCAAAGCGAGTATAACTCAGCGGTAATTGACATATACCTCTAACCATAATGTTGTGAGTTCGGATCCCCTCCCCAACATGCATGTTGTACTAAAAAAACAAAAAAAATATATTATGCCCCAGGAATGAAAATTCTATATTAGCCATTGTTGGAGATCATTGAGAAGTGGTGTTATGTTGTGAATTGTGATAACATTTGTACCTATCCTTCAACATATAATAACTCATAACCCTAATCATTAATACTTGCGAATAGAAATGAGGTCTTAAAAGATGACTTTAAAGTTTGGCCAAAACTAACCAAAATGGATGTACATTTTGTTGGTATAGATAGTGACTATCCATTCTTTTAAATATTTCTTAATCATGCTTACATGATCTCAAGATCCTCTAATTAAGATGTAGTATCGGTTCATTCATGTACCCTTCTCTCAAGCATCACAAGAATAGAGTAAAGAAGGAAAATATATGCTACATAGACTTAAATAATTATTAAATTAAAATACTTTACAAAATCAACCATTTAAGATGAGCAATTAACTATTACATTGCCAACATGAACGGCACTCATTTAGCTTGAATTCTAGATAAAAGTGGACACTAACTTAAATTTGAGGAATAAAAAACTATATTTTACTCAATAAGTTATAGAATAAATAAGCAAAATAAAGATAAAATACTTATGAAAGGGAGGGTAAATTACTAATTTAATTGGTGTGACTATTTAACTTTGAATCTAAATATAGGACGGGGTTCAAAAACTTCTTTTGAGTTTGAGAATATATGAAGTAAATTTATAGTATAAGTTAAGAAACTACAAGAAGAAAAATGAAAAAGATAATGTAAAAATTCATAAAATATTATTTTGTTTGTGATCATTTTGTCAGCTAAACAAGTAAAGTAATCTGGAGAGAGAAACAAAAACGCAATAGAAGCTATTTTTTTTCCTTAAAAACCCCTACCTCAATGAATGACAATCAAGACAACAACTGTCGTCATGTCAAATGGGTCGTCTCTGGAGAGATGACCAAGTGGACCATGAAAAAAAATCAATCTAATATGTCGCCTCTTCTTTAAGAGACGGCATGCTATGTATTAAATAAAAGAGAATAAATTAAACTTGATCATCTCTAGAGAAGACTAATTTCAATTAAAGAAAAAGAAAATTAACAAAATATCACGTTTGTCGACCATGTCTTGAAGAGACGAAATAGTTTGGAGGTCATGGAATAAGATTTAAATGAGTATTATTAAAAAAAATCCCGAGGTAACGTGATGTAAACATTTGTAACGTGGCATCCGTTACTTTGGCAATCGAAGAGGTGGAAATTTTATGGAAACTCGAACTTACTCCTGAACTTAAATTTTGCATTATCTCTACTTTTCGTCCATTGGAAGCCTTATAGACCAGTTTGTTTAATGTTTACTATTTTCAAAAATTCGTCTCCCACATTTTTTCATCGCGACAGAATAAACAATATTTTTACCATAATTCTCAAATTTAATGTCATTTCAATAATATAATTTAAACTTACCTCTTATGTTGTGCCACGTGGCACGTTTACCTCTTCAAGGTTGAAGAACCGTTTTAAAAAATTAAAAAAGAAAAAAGCCGTTAAAGTATTATATTATAATTGGAGATATATTTAATTTTTGAAAAAACAAACAAAAAGACAGTTTAAAGAAATTTGTTGCATTGATTGTATACCAAAACAAACTGAAATCACGTGCATTGAACGTGCGAAATGACTAGTTGATATGCAAGAAACAGCGCCGCACATGCATGTCTTTTTCTAGCAATATGTCAAACATGATACGTGTCCAAACAGTGTAGAAGCTCTCCCCTTCAATTCATCCACATATTTTAAAATAAAATAACTTAAATTATGAATTTAGAAAATTTTTAAATTTAATTTCATCTCTACGATTTAAAATTAGTTTCAATTTTTTCATACGTCTGTTTCATTATAAGACATCAACACGCACAATCTATCCTTGAATTTCATGTAGTTTGAAGGTTTGTTCGGTAATATTTATATTTCTTATTTTTCTCTTTTTTAGTGAAAAAATTGAATTGTTTGGTCGCAGCACCCATGACTTCAAAAATGGTAAAACAATATATTCACTTGTGTTTTATGACAGATTGGAAATCTTAATAAAAAAATAAGAAACTTATTTTTTTTTATTTTCAAAATTTAAGAAAAATGAGAAATAAAAAACACAAATAATTAAAAAAAAATAAATTATTTAATAAAATTAAAAATAAGAAACGAAGTCAACTCTAAATTACTAGATTAACTGATTGTTTTAAATTTTAGTATTAAGTAAAAGGTAGAAGAAAGCTGTGAGTATTTWGACCAAATTTATAATTTAATCAACAAAATACAAAATTACAATTTGTACAAGCTGACTGATGGGCAGTAGGCACAGGCAGATTCCCCAAGTCGGCCGTACACGGTCGAATTCGCAACTTATTATGTAAATATTATTATTTAAAAATACACCATTATCTACCATTGAATTGTTATTAATTTATCGATAAGCTTTTATCTCAAAAAATCGTCAATTTCATTTTCAACCAACATCTTCAAATAAAGATATTTAAAAAGATTTAAAGTCATTTAACTTACAAAATAACTAATTTAATTTTCTCTTTTAATATCAATGAATCATAAAATATTTAATTGTAGTAAGGATAAAATATTTAATAATTAAGTTTTATCCGAAAATAAATAAGGGAAGAAAAGGGCAGATTCCAAACTCCAAATACCGAGGAAAGGAAACAAGGGCGTTGCCGTCTTACTCCTTTTCTTTGTTTTTTAAATATGATCGGAAAGAAAAAGATGGCCAGTGGGGGGGATCAATTAATTGGAACTGCTTCGTTTGTCGTAAAATAATATTAAAATGAGAGACAGCAGTTTGAGAGTGAGAGTATAAATAAATGGAAGTTAAGGAGGCAAATTAACAAACAGGTAGCGGCGATGGCCATGGATTGCAGCAGCAGCAGCAGCAGGAGGGAGGTAAAGGATAATAATGATGATGAGGCGATCACGAATCACGAGGAGCGTTCCCGCTGCTGCTTCCAGGAGTGGATGCGAATCCAGCGCCAAGACCTGTCCCACCTCCTCCACTCCCTTCAGACGTTCTACAAAACCGACAACGACGACCAAATCAAGCCGCTCCTCCGCGACTGCATCTCCCACTTCAACGACTACATCTCC
>NW_019104502.1:1333164-1347398 GCF_001995035.1 Momordica charantia | reverse complement strand
AGAGAGAAAAAGAAAAGAAAAAACAAGAAAGGGGTTCCAAATGCCATGGTGTGTAGTGTTGTTGAGACTGAGAGCAAAGCAAATGAAACAGCAGGGGAGGACCCAGAGTTTGAAATAGGCTATTAGATATTAACACAGGGAGAAGCATACTATACTTTGCAACAATGGAGGCAAGATGTTCAAGTAGCCTCCACAGATAAGATCTCCAGTTCAGCCCACCATAGGGGAGACAGTCTCGGGACCGACTGGTCCGGTGACAGACCGATCACTTCCCTTAGTTTTGCAGTGACATCTTTCATGCTTGGTCTCATCCTTGGATCTGGTTTGATGCAATCTTGGATCACCTCGCAGATCACGTCCAGCTCGTTGTTTTTGAATGATTTCAGACTCTGATCGATCATGTAGCTAATACTCCACTTGTCGTTTAGAAATTCTGCAGCCTGCAATGCACATACATGTATAACAACTTCACAACATGTTCACTTCATTGTTTAACTCTATATTTGCTTCAGCTTTGGGGATTCTGAACATACCCAGTTCACAAGGGGCCCTTGATCTTCCGAGTATGGCAGCTTTCCTGAGATGATTTCCAGCAACAATACCCCGAAACTGTACACGTTCGATTCTGGATCCGCGAGGGGTGGCAACTCAGAATGCTCGGCATCGTGGTCACCTGCGTTTTTATATTTTGATACCCCATTTGATAAGAAAATGATCTCTGCAATCTGCAAAACCATGGGAGGAGATGCTATAAAAAAAACTTTTTCAAATAGTAATGAAAGCAACTAAATTGGGAGTTTATATTATTATAAGTGTATACCTTTGCAGCATAATCATCGGTTAAATAAATAGTTGATGATGTGAGATTAGTATGTGCCACTGGGGGATTTAGATCATGATGCATATACTGAAGGCAATATGCTGTTCCCATAATTATCCTCATCCTTGCACCCCAGTCAAGATGTTCAACTTCTTTAACTGACCAACAAAGAGCAACATTGATGTTAGCCTTATAGAGTAGAGCCTTCAAGATACTTGGATAAGACTTGCATGCCATAGTTGTCTTGTCAAAGAAAAATTACCGTGCAGGTGCTCGTAAAGGGTTCCATTCGGAGCGTACTCGAACACCATCATCCTAGTGAAGGGTTCTTCCTCCTCACAATAACCAAGAAGATTAACAAAATTCTTGTGGTTGATCCGCGATAATGTATCAATCTGCATGCAGTTTAATATGTTTTAGGAGTGATGGATTAAGGAGAGAAATATCATGCACAATTCGAAGAATGAAATGATGTTAATTTTCAAGTGGAATCTATCTTTGAGTTCCATCAGAGGGAATTGGATGGTGAAGGAAAAAAGAAAATAGAAACCTTTTTCCGATAGGTTTGCTCCGAACTCTTTGACCAATCTTTAGAGGAAGTAACTGAGACTGATGCAACAGCAATTTCTACTCCACTTGATAGTGTTCCTTTGTAGATAGTGCTGCAATCAAATGTGTCAATGATATTGCTGAAATCCTCACAGGCTACTTCCAATTCTGGTCGATTTAATTTGGGTGCCCCTGGTAAGAAAAATAAACACAGTTCAGTCCCGAATCATCAAAAAGATACACGATACTCTGAATCCTGCACTAAAAATACATCAAACTAGGACTAGTTATCCTTTTTCTTTCAGATAGTTTTCTGGTTTATGAACCGACGGATCATACTCATTAACACTTGTTGTTAATCACTCAATTAATATACCTGTTATGAATGCTTTCTGCAACTGCCCACTCAATCCAGTCTTCCAAGGACCAATGGTGGTCACTCCTCGGCTCCGGCACATGCAGAGAATTATTGCAGCCAAAATGAGTAATAAGGATACACCTCCAATTATGATTGCATACTTCCAGAAATTTCCAGAAGAATTGTCTTGTGGTTGATGAATTGGCAGCACATCCGACTGGGATGAAGTATTTTGTGGTTGAGGGGGAGGGAAAGAAGAGACTGGTGCAGGAGGAGGAGTTTCCTGTTTTGGTTTTGGTACAGCTGGGAAAGTACCACTACTTCTCGCACTTGTAACGGAATTGACCGAATCTGAGTTGGGCAACGTACTGCTAACAGGTGCAGCTGCGAGGTTGCTCGATTCATCAAGAAGCTTACGTCGCCGAGCATCAACAAGTTTCTGTACACTGTCCTCCACATCATGTGGAACAGAACCTGATTCAACACAATACAATATAATTTCATATCTTCGAGGTGTCATTTCCAATATTCGAAGTTTTCAAAAGTTCTGTACTCACTAGGTAGATTATCATTGTTGTTTTCTTTATGGTCACGTAGAGAGTCCTTTCCAAGCTTGAGCCTTGAAAGAGAATCAAGCAATTTCAACAATCAATCAAGAAACACCTCCATTATAAGAATACATGGAAGGTCAAAGAAGAATTATATTCAATTACATACGGAGAATTTGGCAAGGAACTGGGGTATCGGACGAAAGCATTGTTTTCACTTGCAGATGAGTCTGAACTTTTCATATAACTGGGATTTCTCTGCCAGATGCTACCCCATTAAAGGAGCAGATAAAATGTTAACACGTCGAAGACTTTCGAGTAATGAGTTGAATGTTACTGAAAACTTTCAAGCATTGATCTTCATATTGACATTAAGTACATTTGACTAATATCTTTGGGCATGTTAAATAAGGTGGTACGAAGGAAGAGATAAAGTTCATACCAGTGTCCAAGCTTTCTATATACACAGCCAACTTCAGCATCCCATAAAAATACAAGGTTATCATCAAACTGTAATTCATAGAGAAAGCTGAGATTCTGAAGCTCTGACGGAACACTGCCTTCAAATTCGTTGTCACAGAGCAACCTGAGATTGTGAACAGAGAACAAAATAAGTCCATGATGTAGAGCAACTTGAGAATTCAATAGATCTTTAGGTTGGCAATTTTGTCAAGTTTCTACTGATAAAGTGTCTGAGCAAACACTCGATATAAAAATGGTTTGTTAAAGATAAACTTACAAGCATTTTAGATTGGTGATCCTGCCTATTTCTGCAGGAATTGTTCCACTGAAGTTATTATCCCTCAAATCCAACAGCTCCAAGTGCGTTAGTCCTTCAATCTCACGAGGAATGGTGCCAAAGAAACAATTCTTATAGAGAATACTGTCAATGCATAAAGTAGAATAGAAGTAAAAAACCAAAAGACTTTAAATAGGAATTAAAAAAAGTGCATATGCTAAGTACTACAAATATCAAAATCCTGAATTGTAAGTTCAATATTAAGGAGCTAGGTTCATAAAAAGAATCACTTGATAGTATCACAAAAGCTTACAGCGATCGTAAATGACTGAGTCTCCCAAGTTCTGGCGTCAGTGTCCCTTTCAACATAAGGCCACTCAGATCCCTGCAAGAAGTAGAGAAGAAACATCAGATTATCATATTATAACGAAGACCAAACTAGTGGCATAATCTAGTTAACCAGATTTAAACTCAAGAACGAGGAAGCATTGTCTAAGGCCTACAAGATTTTTATTACAGCACTATTCAACTTCAGCTCAACTTCAGCACCATGAATAATATCAGAGTGTTTGTGTATTTTAAAGAGAGTATAATGAGGTTATTCGAAATGGAGTGCATACAGCCTGTGGACTTCACCGCCGACACAATGAACACCAGACCATCGGCAGGGATCGTTCTCCTCCAGATTCCAATCAATCAAAGCACCACGAGGATCAGAAGTTACTTGAGCCCGGAATGCCAACAGTGCCAACCCTACGCTTCCCACAACAAAATCCACAAGGCATAAATATGATGAATTCAATCCATTTGATGGGGAAAAAGGAAAGAAACGATAATTAAAAAGAAGATTTACCTTCATCATTGAGAGAGAAACAAAGTTTAATACCGAAAACGACAACGAAAGCTATGAAACTTGAGAACCGAAATCTTATTGGAATCCATCCATCCCCCATTGCTTGGTGATCACAATGCAGCAGAGGTCAATAGCCGCAGAGCTATGCAACAGACTCTACACAAAATCGCCAGGTTTTTCTATACAAACTACCCCGTTGAATACACTCGAAACCGGAGACAGAAAAGATCAATTGGATTGGCTATACTAAGAAAAAACCTATGTTACAATCGCATTTGAGTTCACTGGGGCTGCCGCGACCAGCAACCGTATAAGGGTCCCTCATCTTTGATTCTAAATTGGTTTCAAAACCCCCTTTCCGGCAAGAACCTCATTATCCAGCTCAACAAGCCTATCACAGAATCCCTGTATAACAATCCAATCAAAGCTGAAACATCAGAGATTTCACAAAACACAAAATGAGCAGAATAATAAAATGGATCATAGAAAAAATTTCATAATGAGGGAATACCCTCATCATCAAGCAAGCAATCAAAAGGGGGTAAGAGAAAGCAAAGCAAATGAGAGAAAGAGCAAATACCGTGAAGAATGGGGGAGAAAATGTGCTGAAGAATCTGTCCTTTTCAGGGATGCTGTTTGTTTGTGATGTAAAAGAAAAAAATTACAGAGGGTCCTCAAAAATCAAAATTATAAACGTAAATTACACCCAACAAAAACAATGTGCTGTGAAATTCTGTTTGTTAAGGAATAAGAAACGAAGGTGGGTGGGGTAAGGGCAAAAATTGGGAGACGAAAGGCAGCAAAGAAAAAAGAAAGGACATAAAAAATATGAAGAAACTTTTTCTATTACTGCCCCTTCAGGATGATCTCAGAGCACTTTCTCTTCGACCATCTTCTGGGTCTCTACCAGGTCTCTGTCTTTGTCTCTCTCTCTCTCCTATCCCTCTCTCTATTTTTCCTTTTCTCCCTTTTCTCTCTCCTTACCAGCTTCTTGTTTTCCCTCTCTTTCTCCCACCTTTCTCTCTCCAAGCCGGGATTTTTTTTCGTAAAAAAAAAAAATCGTCAAAATTTCCCAATTATTATATATAATTATTGGGTTTATTAAAAATTTTTGGGATGGGCGTGGTTAAACCGTTGAAAGTTGGAAAAACAAAACACTATCCGTTTCTAACTGTCATTGTGGCGGCAGAGAGAGAGTGAGTGGCGTATAGGGCTTCCACTTCCGTCGTAAAAGGACGCGCTTTCCCCTTCTTATTTTAATTCCTCGCCGTTGACCAAGCCTCCCTTCATTTCTCTCCTCCCCTCCTTTTCGTGCCAGCCTCTCTCTCTCTACCCATTTTCCATTGCACAGCAAACTTACTATATTCCCTCGATAGATTATCTAGGAGCTTCCTCTAACCACTGCGATTTCGCCACCTATGCAACCTCCCATTTCCATTGATTTCCATTTTCAAGCAAACAAAACAACACCCATATGCCACAGCTCTGAAATGTGACGCCTTTTTTTTTTTTTTGTATTTGATTGATTTCATCGTTGTGGAATTGGGTTCTTCTGATTTTGTGATCTGGGTTTCTTTAAAGAACATGGACTTGGACTACTAATCAAAAATTTGGTCTTGGTGGTTAATTTTTTGCTTCTGGCAATTAATGGCTTGCTATGCGTCTCTGTCACAGTTTGGAAAAAAATCTTGATTTGCTCGAAGAAATTTAGAACTTTCAAGATAAGGAAAAGACGGTTTGTCCATTTGACAAATTCAAATAAAGTGACACCTTGATCTATCAAAACTAAGTGCTGATCGAGAAAAAAATACATCAAAGTTTCTACTCAAATTTCTTTCCTACTTCTTTCAGATTGAATTGAACTCTTCTTTTCTCTATGTTCTTTACAGTTCCATACTTCTCTTTTAAGAAATTTTTTTCGTATGCTGATTGAACTAGAAAACAGAGCTCAATTCTTTTGTTTTGGGTTTCATTTTCCTACACTTCTTCAGGTTCTTGCTTACGTAAATATAATATGTGTTTTTCAAATAGCCATATTTTGAGTCCTGTAGAAAGATTAAAAAAAAAAAAAAAGAAAAAAAAAGAAGATATGCCTTCCTCTGATGTCTCCATCAAAAAGCGTCTCTTCAATTTAGAATTCTTTTTAGAGCTTTCGAACCAACTCTTCTTAATATTTTATATCTGGAACTTTCAGCGGTCATCAATTCAAATAGCCATTGATTTTCTTGCTTGAGTCACGAGTTGAAAAACTCCAATTTTATATTCCTGGGTGGAAGTGGAAGTTCAAGTTCATAAAATCATAGACATTGATATTAATATTTAATAGCTTCAACGGTAAATGAAGATAATTGTTGAAAAGTGAAAAGGAAAATGCCTGACAGATTGAAAAAATGCACCAAGTAAAAGAAAACAGGGCTCGGACCACAATTTATGAACAAACTTCTATTATCATAAATTATCTTAATACACCTGTCACTTCAAATATACAAGCCAATGCAATTACCTCACAGCTATATTCATTCCTACGCTGCATTATACAGAATTCATTCTATGAATATGAATCTTTCCTCGGGTACATGCCTTCACATAAATATCAGAAGACATAAACGGAAAAGGGCAGCTCAAATCCTCCTCACTTATTCAAAATTTTTAGAGGAAAGGAAGGGGATATGAATCCAGAAATAAAGTACAGGTTTGCTGATGTATAAACTTTCACACAAAGCCAATCAATCCACCCGAGCGTTACAGAGAACTACTTGAAACTCTCTGTTGTCGAGTGCTGAGAAACACGAGGAATTAATTCCTGAAAACACCGAAAATAAAAAAAGAGGATTAATCTCTTGCTCTCAAGCCAGCAAAGTTGTTCCATATTATGTTCGAGAGTAAATGACATTACCTCGGAATAACGAACATGATCGTGACGCAATTTCGAAGATTTTACAATGGTTTCCCACTTGGTGCTGCTGGCTGATGTTCTAGGACTCTGCTGCTGCTGCTTGTGATATAACTTGTTTCCAAGATTTGATCCTGCAAGCAACTTTCTGGAGGAAACTGAAGGCAGGGTACGCCAAAGCCAAGACTCAGAAGGAGACTTCGGTAGAGGTGGAGGTTGAGAAGATATCACAGAAGTTACTTTGGCGCTTGCTGGATCTTCTACTTTTGCTATCTGATAATTGGCCTTGGAGTATTCATCTTCATCAGCAGTGCACACATTAGAGTATCCAGAAATCTCTTCTTTGTCAAGTCCATGGTCCATTTTGGAGCCATCAGTGATAGCATATTTGCTTTTAGATTCTGCAGCTTCACGCTCCAGCCTCCCCTCTTCAACCAAAGTTAAGCATTTAACTTCTAGGAAAGAAGGTTCCGCAGTGGTAGTTTCTTCCAACTCCCTGGTTCCACATCCTGTCTCATTCTTCCCGCTAGCACGATCGACGTTCTTCTCGGCATCCAAAAGGTTTGAATTTAGTGGACGAGTTATTTCAGCAACACTTCCAGTGTCTATATAGAGTGTCTTCTCAATCATGGCACTTGGCATATCAACCCCTTGTTTAGTTGCTCGAATGGATGGTGTATCATGAAAGTCAGTATCACCTTTGGATTTGGAGATAATCTCAACTTCTTTAGGAACTATAACTGACTGCCTTCTACAAGGAGACTGTGGTGCTTCATTCCTAAAGGGAGAAGCAGCCCTTGAATGCCTGAAGGGAGAAGACCTGCCTCTCATTTGCAGGTCGGTGGAGGTAGAAAAGGCTTTTGATTCGCCAATCCACTTATCTTTTACCTCCTGTAGCCTAGGTGATCCAACAGCAGCTTCTGGTTTTTGCTTGTAAGCAGCATCCCAAGCATGCTGTAAGATGTAAAATTTATCAGCAATTATACTTTTATAGCAGGTGAATGGGAAGAACAAAAATAGTTAAACAGTAACCTTGTTGATCTTCTGGCTGTGTGAATGGTGCATTGTTCTGCTTGATCCCCCAACTTTATTAGTGACATATGTGGGCGACTCGGTCCTGATTCTCATCCCGGGCACAGGATTAAGAAGGCCCAAAGAGTTTTTGAAGCATATATTGGGTATAAGACCACAACCTCTAGCCGATATATTACCTGAATTGTCATATTCATCATCCCCAGAGTCACTTTCGTCATCTACTTCATCTTTGCCATACTGTAGTAACATGGTAGACTCGAGTCGTTTAAATGGAGACATCCTCCTATTCTCGGACGTCACCTTCTTTGCTTGTCTAGGTTGCTCAACCGCTACAAGTTGCTTCTTTAAGGAATACTTAGCAGGCTCCAAAACCATTGCCTTGGCTGCAGGTAAGAAGCGGCTCATCATGAAATCCCGAGTCTGAGGATCTGTACGAAAGGTTCCCGATGGTTTCACCATCGGACCATTGTATCCACTTAGACCACTTACACTACAGTTGTTAACCGATAATGCAGCAGAGGGGCACAATGTGTCAAGTGCATCAGAGTAATCATCATCATCATCATCATCTTCAGATGCCAAATTCCTCGTATCGATTGGTACAGCTTTCGTCGACTCTAATCTAACAACAATGGCATTTGAAGAATTTGCGTCACACCCATTTCCACGACAAGCCTCCGTTTCCAAACCATGTTTTTTAACATCCAAATCCCTCCCAAAGGAGAGTCTTGGAGTAGAACAAGTCCTCTCAGGGGGCTGAGACAGCTGAATCTCAGGTGAGGCTGAGCCACTATCATTCTTAGCTCTTCCCGGAATCTGCTCCCAGTGGAAGGGAACTGCAACTGGTTCCGTCACTTGATCCAAATTGAACTGTTGTCTAGTAACTGGAAAGGTACCCCGTCTATTAAGTTGGGGATTTTCAGATTTCTTTTCATTCACTTTAGCAAAAGAACTTGATGCCATGGACGATCGCCTCACGGACATGAGCGGTGCATTAAAATTGAGTTTTCTTTCCTCCATCGCGTGCCAGAACCAGCAAGAACTTTGGGAAGAAAATTTAACCACCGAAGTACGGCTGCAATAAAGATCACCGTAAAAACCAGGAACACCGCCAATTTTGGACTGGCAAATAAAGCAAATGTGATAAACCCTTTCACTAATCTACGTTCTGAGCTGGTACTAACTCTTCTTCAATCAGACACGACACAAATCAGTGATATTATGAGCAAGAAAATTCTTTAAAAAAACGTGAGGGAGAAGAGAATTCAGAAACTCTGATTGTTAGATTTCATAGAGATGAAGAATCCACACCCACCAACTTCCCCCAAATTCCGATAATCAGAAGATGAAGAGGGACAATAAAAGATTTTTGGCACTATCTAGAAAAGCAAGGACATAAATCAAACACCTAATCCCCAAATATCAGCGAAACCCCAGATGACAATTTGGACTAACATTGTCCAAATGCAAAAACAAACGCAAAAGAGATACAAATTGAATCGATTCACAAACCTTTTTACAACCCCAGATGAAACAAAAAACGAAGACAGATGCACAGAGCAGCAGCGCATTTAACAGAGAACAAAGAACCAAACAAAATAGAAAGAGCAGCAGAGACAAGATGGGTTTTACCAGTAACTTGGAGAGAAGGCGAGAGAGAGAAAGAGATGAAAGGCGCTATTAGGAAGAGTCCATAAATGATGGCGTGTAGTTAGGGGAAATGAGTGATGACAAAGTAAAAACGAAACCAAATCAGTGACCCTTTTTTGTGCGCCAAATTCTGCGAGTTTTAAGAGGACTGTATCGTCTTCTTCTTCTTCTTCTTCTTCGTCTTCTTCTCCTGCTTTACGCCGGCAGTGGATTCAATTTTTCACGCGCTCTCTGTTTTCGACTTTTCTTTGATCAAAGCCTCTGTGGTCACGGGAAATACAGTTGAGAAACTAAAGACTGAAGAAAAAAAAAGAAAAAAAAAAGTGTATAATTTGATAGTGCACTTTCTTGGCCTTGCCCATATAGTCCACCTAGCTTTTGTACAATCACTGACACTGTCGACCAAATTATTCCTTTAGGCCGTTGATATGATGGTTTATTCATTCAAAATAAATAAAATTATATTAAATAATTTAATGTACTCTTATTTCAAAATTGAAAGTTTAAATGTTGGTTAAATATTCCTTTTCATCAATATTCGCATATTCATTATATGTATTCGCAGGATTAATTTAGAAAATCTGCAGGAATATGCAAGAAGAAATCATTTTTTTGGTGGAAACATTCCTTTAATGAATTCTCGAGAGACTTATATAGTAAATAGAATATATAGCTTGTGATCAGTTAAATATTGTAAAGCTCCGATATCTATTAACGGGCAGGATTAGATCATAATAGAATTTCGGTCTATACCAACGCCGTATGGTTTATACTTGATTTTTTTAGTTCAATCATTGTATTATGGAAATCGAATCATCTTTGAGATGAGAATATATGTCTTTAATTGTGATTGGTTTGACATACTTGATTTCAATTTAGTATATATTTCGAATTCACGATCTTTGAATCGGAAACAAATGATTTAACCAGTTAAGTTATGTTCAAGTTGCGTCTGTATAATTTTGTTGAGTCTCCCGAAATATTTTTAACATTAACAAAAGTAATATATGATGAGTTAATGTGGGAAACAGAGTTGTACGTAATGTAAATAAGAATAAAAAAATTGATATTTGGTAAATGTAAGGAATTTTGAAAGATTTAACCAAATAATTTAGTTCAACGATACCTGGAACTAAGATTAGAGCTCCCCTAAAGAAAGTCCATTTTAATCTTAAATTCTAAATAGTTTTGTTTTTTATTTCACTCAAAAAAGAGTATCATACCAACTGAGAGGGACCCAAGTGGCCCTTCTCTTTCGTTTTAATAAATTCAATTTCCATTTCAAAACATTATCTTGAATTTCTTCAGGTCATAACCAATGAAATGCATTGTTCGCATTCCAACCTATAACACGTCATAATTAAACACCTCCCTAACATATAATATAAAACATACCATATATTCAATTTATTTTGGATCTTTTTCTAGACAATATTTTCTATCATCAACGATTTAAAGAGATGGAAAGACGAAAACCATATTATAAACATGGCTTTTGGACATTAGTGTGTGTATACGTGGCTAGAATTATACAAATTAATTGGTCAAATAAAAACATGTTACATGTAATGTGAGAAATTGGGCTTTAATAAAATTATTATAATATATTGTTTTGATAAGTTGGATTAGTTTAGTGGAAAAGTTCTATAAAGGTTGTCTCATCTTCTTCCTCTGATTGCGGAAATCTCGTTGCGCCAATCACATGCAGCCCACAACTCACTACATTAACCCAAACATTCCATCCCTTTCTAAATAATTGCCAATATAAGATTTTGTTACACATTTTTAATGTTAAAATATACATTCAAAATCACATTTTGTTACTTCAACTCTCAAAATTTTAGTTATTATATCTTTCAAAATATATATTGATTCTAGAGTTTTAGGTTCTTACTCGGGTTAATGACATATATAACAACCTGACTCAAAATAATGGTACATCTAGTACCAGCTAAAAATAAAATGCAAATATAATGTAACACAATTTCTCAAATGAATAAAAATGTACGTATAGTTGAAAAAACTTGTAATATATATCTCAACGTTGTGCATCTATTAGTGATCACGTCTATTAGTGTCAGTATAATTATAAAAATAGTATATCATTGATTATGTAATTTTCATTTTCAATGTGTTCTTTTTACATACTTATTTAATATGTAGCCTATCATAATATACCATATTCAATAGAACTAAAATGGTATATCAATGATGATGTAACTTTAATTTTTTATCAATATTCTTTTTTAATGTTAATTTACTATTAGGTTTATCACCAGTATACTTGGTTTTTTATTAGTGTTCAATTGGCATGCTTATTTCATATTTGGTAGGTATATCACTTAATACCATATCAACAGAATTTAAAATAGTTGTTTTCTGTTAGTTATCTGTTTGCATATTGATTTACTATTTGATCTATAATTGGTATATTATAACAATCAAAATATTTGAAAATGATATATCACTGATTATAAAAAGCTATTATTTGATAGTAAATTATTTTTCTATTCGACAGGTTTACAAATATAACAATCAATTTTGACCCATTAAAATTTCTCTTATTATTATATTTTGGTCCACGGACATCCAAATAATCTATTATGATCTTAACTTAAAAAAAAAAAGAACAAATTTGATCATTCATTGTGATCTTGCTTTTAACAAATAGATTATGGTTGGACTTAGATATGTATTTTAGCCACCATATGGTTGGTTGAGAGGGTCGGCAGATATTATATGACGAAGTAATATAAATACCAAAAGTAGTTTTTTTTTTTTTAAAGTCTATATACGAGAAAATATATTTTAAAATTTTAGAAACCAAAATAATTATTTATCTAAAGTATAGGACTAAACTATATATGTTTAAAAGATCAAAAACTAAAATTAAATACATTTGAAATTTTAGCGACAAAAATGAGATTTAAACCTAAAATATAATTTTATTCCAAACTTTTAAAAATTTATTTCTCCCTCCTCCAATTTTTTTTTAGAAAATTATAGATTAAACCACCATACTTAAAAAAAAAAAAAATCTTGAATAATCAAAATTTAACGCCCCTTGATTTTTATTCTCTTGTTTGAAGGTATAGGGATTATATTCCCTTGTTTCATTTGTCCAAATTTTGAAGGCATAAACAATTTTTTTGTTAAAGGGATTTGAATTCTTTTAGTGAGGACCAAGGAAGGAATTTTGTCTTTCCCCCACCATAATATATGAACAATAAATTAATAATGCACTTGAATAAAAAATGTTGGTGAATTAATATTTGTAACATTTTTTATCTACTATATTACTTTTAGTCTTTTTAAAAAAAAAAGGAAAGAAAAAGCTAGTGACATTATAGATGATTTAATGCAGTAATTTTGTTCAAATATTAATTAATGATTTCACCAATAACTAAATCAAATATGATTAAACTTTTCTTAGTTAATATATTATAAAGTACATTCTACATTCTTACTTATTACATCACCTCACATTTTTATGATTATTTTCATTGAAATTGCGATAACTACAAAACCACTATTTGATTACAATAGTATTAACTCAAAATTGTTAAGTGAAGGGTAGATGGATTATTAAAAATGTAAAGAAATATATATGTGTATCGAAGGGGAAAGATTCTTAGTTCATTGGTTCCCTTAAAGTTTGGAAGGTAAAATTGGTTCCTCATAAAATAATAATAATAAATTAATTAATTCTTCCTATGAATAGGGAGGTGTGAGAACTATCTTTCTATAATATAATATTATTATAAATTTGTTTTTCCTTAAAAAAAATTATTTTATTTTATGATTTTATTATTCAATAGACCAAATATATTATTTTGTGAACTCAAATTTTTTAATACTTGCAGTTTTGTCATCTTGAGCATACGAAGGTGTTTCTCCTTTTTTCAATAGAATTAATGAAATAATGTGAATAAATAAGCTTTTACAAATCTAGTTATTTTGATAGTTTTTCAATTTTCTAAGTGATGGGGTAATTTCATTCTCTCATTAAATTAAAGCGTCTAATTGATCCTTGAACTTTAAATAAATGTTTAATAATCTATAAATTCGCAATTTTATATCTAATAAATTTATGAATTTTACAAGTGTCTAACAAGTTCCTAAAATGTCAACTTGAATATAGCTAAACGGGTTAAGACATCTATTTCCGACCAAAAGGTCGAGTTCAAATATCCACCCTACATGTTCTACTCAAAATATTTCCTCGAACATATATGACTAAAACGCAGTAATTTAGGTATCTCGCTATGTTTAGAGGTTGGAGGTCCAATCTTCAATCCTAAATTAAAAGTTTCATAATGAATATTTTAAAAGTACATAGATTAAAATAAACAAAAATTAAAAATAGATCGAAGTTTTTCAGATTGAAAATATAAGACTAATAGAAGAACCAAAATATCAGTATTTAAGCAATCAAATTAAACATATGTTGAGAGAACGTGACATATAATAATAAAACAAAAGAGGCGACTGCACGCAATTGCAGCCTTTTCTTGATACGGTGGAGACACTCTTTTTCCCTATCACTCCCACTTTTTTCCATAGATTCAACCCCACATTTCCCACCACACACACCCAAATCTAGACCCCACTCTCAAATTTCCCCCTTTTTTCAAAGTTTCCATTTTGAATATATATGACATTTAATTTAATTCTAGAATAACCCATCTCAACTCTTGGATCTGGCCCAATACATGACATTTAAATATAGAATTAAAATCGGGCCTCTATTCGAAACTGACTTCGGCCCATTTTACAGCCCCGGAAAAGA
>NW_019104502.1:1305185-1316492 GCF_001995035.1 Momordica charantia | reverse complement strand
TTTCCACAAATTGTCGCGGGGGGGGTGGGGGGGGTGTGTAATTTTTTATTTTTCTTTTTCTCGACGGTTTTTAACTAAGGCGTTCCAGGCATTAGATGTGTGTAATCAATACATCCTATAGTTTGCCTGTTTTAGCGATTTAAAAATGGACGCACTAGATGATCTCTGTTTTTACTGGTGCTTATGAGTTATGAGATGTGACTACCATATAGAGCTTGTATTTGGATATGGGTGCTGATGAAGTGGTATGGCCTTGGTCTTAACGCATTTCTATGTACCCAACTCTTAATGACTAAGAGAAATATGTGAGGGCTCTGGAGATTTTGAAGATTCCTAAGTGTGCTTGGACAGTTTAGGTTTTGGTACTTGCATAAAACGATGGCTTTAGAATTTTAGGACATAGTTGTACCAGCTTTAGGAAAAATCCTTTTTAGCTTTGTCTGAGCGATGCCTGTTGATTCTTCACTATGGTCATGTTTACACGTAACTATGTCTCTTTTATTGCCTGGAAATTAGTGATCACTCTGAAAGATAGTTTATTTTACATGAGTGATAGTTCATTTAACATGAATTTTCTTGGAGAGTTTTAGGTCCCCGACTTGAAGTTGCAATGCTTCAAGTTGGGGGCATCATGTTTTGATATATGCATCACCTTTGAATATTGAAAATTTGATTTGCAGAAAGAATCAGAGTATAGAGATGGGGGAAGAAGTGAGGTAAGATGAGTATAATTGTTGTATAGTCTAATAACAGAATGAAGAAGATACGCCCATGGGTATGTATGTTGGTAATAGAGGGATTAATATCTATAGTTTAAATTAAAAGCTTTCATTAGAAATGGCATTGAAGACTGCCATAAACCAAGTAGCCAGAGGAAACTATTACCATTGTTGAAGAGCTGTATATAGCTGGAAATATAAACAATGAAATTTGGATTACGAGCGAACCTCTGTAGTGGTGAAGAAAAAAATATCATTTGAAAATATCAGAACTATACATATCTGCATACCTCAGAATATGGTGTGGAGAGCAATCCAATTTGAAAGGCAGAGAACTATGGGCTGAAAAAACTACTCCAGGTGGATAGTTGCAGCACAGCATATGAAGAATGCTGAAATATTGTACAGTTTAATTTTTGTATCTTTCAATTATGCTCGACTAACAGTGTTGCCCAAGGGGGGCAACTTAGCTGGCAAGGGTTTGGAGTCTCTTGGTAGAGGTTTCAAGTTCGAACCTTTCAGATCTTCCGGTAAGTTTAGTACTAAAAATCCTTAATATCTCCCGGGTCTAGGCCTTGGAGTGGGTGCAAGTGTCTAGGGTATAGGGGAGCAAAACTTCGACTCCCAATTATAAAAAAAAGAAATCTCATGGTTTTATTTTTCCTTCCTTCCCTCCCTCGTTTCTGACAGATGATGTGTGCCTTGGAACAATTTTCTCATTCATTTTCGTTATTTTAAGAATACTGGATTATATGACTGATCCTAAGCATTATAAACTAGGCCAAGTGGAGCCAAATGCTTCTCTATTTTACATATTCAAACTGCTATTAGACAGTAGCAGTTCGTTACTACTACATTGCACACTTCTTTTGGAAGATTGGGTTGACGATAGAGTTCTATCTTCACTGCTGCCTATGATCAGGAAGGATTGAAAATTGTAGATGTGGGAAGAATTTGACTGGGAACTTTGGGCTCAGATTACTGGATTATATCCGAAAGCTCTTTTAGTCCTCTGTATATGTTTTTAACTAGGTATTGTCTCTCAGGATTAAAAAATATTATTCTCAAATTTCAATGTTGCTTTTAATGACTTTTTTTTGGCTTGGAATGCTCGGGGAGGATTTCTCCATCGGTGTCTAGCTTAATGAATAATTTGGAGTGCATGATCCCTTCTGCTGGATTATTGGCAGTGGGATGTCCCTAACTGAAATTGTGGTTATGAAGGAAAAAAGAAGGGTACCTGAGTGATGTCACCTTCCTGAAGATTGTACCTTTGGATTATGTAGTCAATATATCGGTTTCCTCTGAAGATTATGAAGCCAGCTCTCTGCTTCAGTACTGACGTCATGTGTTCATGCTCCTAATTCTTAGTTGTTTCCTCTGGAACTCAAGGACATAGTTGTACAACCTAGATCAAGCATATCCTGTTCAAGTAAGGTTGTTCGAAATTAAGATTGAAATATACGAGAATTGCAGAGTGGTGGTAGGGGTCCGTTTCTTTAAAACTCTTCTACTATTCCAGAAAATTGCCTTTCTCAAATCAAGCCCGTCATATACTATAGGGGATTTTCATTCGAAAAATGGCAAAACATGGCTACTCACAACCAGTTGTCAAAGGAACAAGGTGACTAAATTACGGAAAAAGACCTTTATAAGTTATAACACTTCCTTTTGTGAACGCGGTCACAATTTCGTCTATGAAACGAGTGCTTGGTTGACTTGCTTGAATGGTGAAATTACTGATATGAATGGAAGAAGCTATGTCATGCATTATTTGTAATAAAATCTTGATTTTACTTGATATGGTTTATGAAAAGTTTTCATTTTTTCTGATGCAGACATCTAGAGGGTTGCCGTGTGAAGGGAATACAGAAACTTGATCAGGTAAATACACATGGTGGCTGATATTCTCGAGGAGATGATAAATAGCGACGACGACGAAAAAAAGGAGAGTTGTATCCTTTCTAATGTTAAATTCACTAATAGTTTGAATTAATTCGAACTTAGCCGAGGCAACCCCCTTCCCCTTCCTCTCCTTGTAGGGAAGTTAGGCAAACTGTAATCGACTTTTAGATGTGAAGCTAATTTAAGACGACCTTTTTATCTTCTACTTTGAGAAAGAGCGCTGGTAGAAAACATGGTACATTTAAAAACTTGGTTGGGAAAGCTAATTTGTATGAATGATATTGTTTCGGTGAGTAGAAAGTTTCCCCTTTCTTATCATGTGGTGTAATGGTCAGTGCTCTTGTGTCAATTAATGAAATTGCTATAACTAGAGACAAGTGGGATCTCTACCTAGAGGTTTGAAGTTCGAACCTTCTAGTGAGTTTAATATCAAAATTTCTTGATAGTAAAGCTCTGACTCTTAATTATACCAAAAAAAATTGTGTTCCTTCATATTTTTGTATCCATGTTTTTTTCTTTTTGAAATATTATTTTTGGCCTGTTATTCATAGAAAATTGAAATTTTGGCACGATGTCCCTATCGTTTTTTTGTTCCATTCTGATATGTTGTCGGTATGATATCAACATATGGAGGGCCATGTGTGCAGCTGCAGAAACTTTAGCAGAAGAAGATAGCTTTACCAGAGTTTGGGCAATGCGTAAATTGTAATCAATCTTATATGGAGATTAAAAAAAAAAAAGAAAAAAAAGTTTTGACTCGAAGTTGTAAATTGTAATTTTGTTGGTCTAGACCTTAAGAAATGTGAAGAAATTGTTAATAATTATGGAGGTTTGGTTCTAACTTGGACTCTTTCATACGCTCACTTACACCTTTTGGGTTGGAGCAATCACACTTCACCATTGGGGTATTCATTTCCCTCTATGATTTTCACCTAAAAGAAATTCAAAATATTGGTTAAATTACAAATTCATGACATTATGCCTATTTATTTCCTTAGCTTTAAAGAAAATTAATAACATCTTATCTTATTGTTTTTTAATTTTGAATTGTGATTTTCATTAAATGACGATTTGCATTATATTTACCCTTTTTAATTAGTTAGTAATCCATGATCATAGTGAAGAAAATCTTGTCTAAGAGAAGAAAGTAATTATTGTATAGTTCAAGTAGAAATCACATTTTACAATGTTACACAAACAATTTTACATCCTATTTAGCTTAATATGTAATTATTACATAACTAAGATAAATATAGGATACTGCACCAAAAAAATTTTACAATACATAAAAGTTACCTAGAATGTACTTTGAAGGCCATCAAAAGAAGTTTAACTATATCATATATCACAAGTTTAACCTCATATGCAATGATTATAAGAGTCCTCATATAAATTTGATATATTACGTGGTCATGCACGACATAAAAAAATAACATACTATTGAATATTAAAAATTTCATTACAAAAGTCTCCTATCTTCTTATCTAAGTAAAAGACCAGATCGATTCGATTGTGAAAAATATTGTTTCACAATCTCATCGATTTAGAATCATATTTTGAGTTAAAAGATAAATTTTATAGAATAAGAACGCTTAAGTTAAAAGAAACGTAAAAGGGATACCTAATCCAACATAAAACATCTAGAATAAAAATTATAAGATTATAAATCTTGATAATGCTTATAAATGTTTACTATCTAACCTTTATATTAACAACTCGAATTTCATTTCTTAAATGGAATGAAAATACTCCGTTAAGATTGCTTTCACATTAGAAACAATTTGATAGAAGAAAAGAAAAAGCAACCAAAATTTGTAATTTCACAAACTAGATTCTAAAAGAGCCTTACACCTTAGACCCTAATAGAATCAAAATGACATTAAATATAGGATAAGAGAATGGTAACATAATTAATATGGAAATTATTAAAGGAAATTAATAGAATAACTTTTGCAATTATTTAAAAGCATATATATACTGACAGCAAACATGAGCTTCATATGTACCAAGAGTTCGTGAGTTCAAATCTCCCATCCCTCTTGTGGTAAAAAAAAAAAACACACATATATATTTCCATCTATTTTTGTTTTGTAAAATTTTGTCCTTTTAAAATATTATATATATGTATATATATATATATTTTTTGAAATTTAGCTCCTTTTTAAAAGTTTAGATTTTTTTTTTCTTAAAGAAATCTATTTTATGTTGTTCATTTTAGAAAGTTTCGGTCTTATTTTACTTCTTTAAATTTTCATTTGTTCAAGAATTAGAAGTTTTGAAATCAGTTTTTTCTCTGTCCTTCAAAAATCTTGAATTTATTAATGTTAAATGTACTGTTTCTAAATATACATTCTTGTAATAACAGTTCTCAATCTCCCTCCAATCATATCTATAAAATAGATCAATGCAAGTATAATTGAGGCGGACTAACGTTTAATGTTTAAGGCATCTACAATGTCTATTGATGTTTTTTTCTTCAAGAAAAGAAGCACCATTTCATTGGTACGAGTATGTGAGAAACAAATATACAATGTATATTGAGGATGGAGATTCAAATTGCAACTCCATATTTGTTATGTTGAAAAAAAATCATATCAATGAAATAGAAGCACGGTTATCAAACATACATATTATTACAGAATCTACACAAAATAAATAAATAAATAAATAAATCTTCATTTTCCTTATAAATTGTAAGTTAAAATATCTAACCTTTATTTATAATATAATACGACTATTAAAAAGTTTAAAAATCAATCAACAAAATAGGACAGAAGTTTGAAGACATTAGATAAACAATATCATAATATTAACAACTAATTAGAGGATGCAAAAATAGAATTATGTGTGGTGTCAAAAATTAATAAAAATGGTACAAAGGGCAGATGACAATTTATGAAAATTGGACATAGAAATGACATTTTTTTTTCTACTTTTATGGTTCTTAAATGTGACAGGTAAAAGAGGTGACAATGTATATATAGTCTTTGGTTTGTCACCCTCTTAACATGAAACTAAAAAGTGAACTTACAAGTTGGATGCCATTTTCTTGTAATTAACTAGAAATGGGAGCAAGCCTAGCTACTCTTGCTGCATACTATTCTAATTTTTTTTTCTCATTATTTCAATTCTCTTTTCTTTATATAATTAACTCTACAACATTAAGTATTTTTTCAGATAGAAAAACCCTTCAACTCGTTCCACATTTATACACTCTCGATAATCGATTGCTTTCTTGTCCTGAAACTAAGAAAAAAGAAAAAAAGTAGGAGATATTAATAATTGAGTGGCTAAATAGATAATATATATATATATATATATATATATATATATAGTTAAGATATCGAATAAATGAATTAAATTTATCAAACCCATCCGTTTAAGTTTTTAGGTTAATGAATTGGTAGTTTATTCAAGTTTAATTTGGTATCATAACCTGAGGTCTTGTGTTTAGTAAACTCCTGTGGTGATTTATGTGATGGTTTATTCATACCTAATTCGAATGTATCTATGATTTTTTAGGGAAACCTTAACGGATAGCAACTCGATGAAGTTATTGGATAAGCTTGTTTTCTTGTCATTTTAATAAATATGGCAAATTTATCGATTAAGTCGATAAATTATCAATAAAGTTAAGAGTTTAAATGGGTAGACGAGACATTTAGAGCACTATATCAGGTGAAAAGAAAATATCATTATAGAAGTTTGAAAGTTAAAGATGTGACTCTAAGATTAGGATGATGCTAAGACGAAATTTACATTTTAATATATTCTTAAAATCTACTTCAATAAATCAGGTCAGTTAATTTAATATATTTTTATCAATAAACCAAAATTTCTTATCTTCCCCTCTTGTCTCTGTCAAAATCTTCATTAATGTTTATGAGAGTGGGTTTCCTTTTTTTTAAATATTAAATTCTCAAGACATGTTCTCGTTTTTTATTTCTGTTTYCTCATTTTTAATAAAGAAAAATAGAATGTCGCGGCTCCAATACACTATGAATTTAAGAGTGGTAGAAYGAGAACAAGAAATAAAAATAACTTATTTTTGTTATTTCCAAAATTTTTATATAAATTTGAGAATGYTTTTGAAAAATGAGAAATAAGAAATATAAATAATTGTTAAACGCTTAAAATTCTTAATAGAATTAGAAACGATAAATAAAAAAAAATGTTATCAAATGAGTCCTAAAGAATCGTCAGATATTAGTTACCATTATAATTAAGAGAAAACTATATGTACAAACCAAAAAAAAATGTTAGTACAAGTTTATTTAAAAAAAAACAAAATATATAATTATTGTAAGGTACTYTAATGTTAACTTTTTTATAAGGAAAAAAAACAGAGAGAGAACGTAAACAAACGTTAGCAAAAATGGGCCCCAAATTTCATGAAATTGGAACTGATAACTATATTAACACACATTAATTACAATGGTATCCAAAGCAAACAACTAATTAAGTTCCAAATGGTTGAATTCATTTGTCCTCAAAAAAAAAAAAATGGTTGAATTGATTTGAAAGTAATTAAGTAAATGAAAATTAAAGGAGAAATTACATGAATTAAGATAGAAGAGAAGATAATGATAAATTATGTGGGACACAAATACATTCCGCACCAGAATTTAATCTTCTACTTAAGYGAAGAAGTATATATATTGCAATCTTAATTGACTAGCCTAGACCTAACTCAATTGGTTAATTAAGACACCAATTTCTGACAAAAAATTATGAGTTCAAATCTACACCACACGTATTTGTACTAGAAAAAAATAAGAAAAATAGTAATATCTTGATCACTAATATTCCCGCAATACATATAAATTTAAAATGCCGTTAGTGCCAAATATACTTTTTCTTTGTTTATAAACGACATTTAATTCAAATAATATTAATTATCAAACCATAATAAATTATTATATCTAGAGACTAGGTAGAGAATTTAAAATTTTAAACTTAAAACCATTAGAATTAAACCTYTTTTTTTTAAGAAAAAATATTTAGAGAAAACACATATTTTATTCTATTTGAAGATGAAATATAAAAAACMTAGTTTGATTTGTGATGTAAAAATAAACTTTAACCACGCTGAAAGTAGCTAATTCGAAAATAGTTTATTAAATAAGTCATATATCATTATATCATTTGAACTCAAATAAAATAAAGTATTGAAAGCAGGAAAATTATTTTTGAAAAAAAAAATCTAAAATAAATTTGATCGCAACTTTTCCAAAAATATTTTTAAAATCCAAAAAATTTGAAATTACATATTGTCTGTTAAAAGGTTGTAGAAACTTTAAAAAGAAAAAAAAGATAATAGTTAGGTTGACTTAAATTTTCTATTTATTTGAACTCTTTCTTATTGAAATATAAATTATAAAATAATATCGATCAAAATGATCAGTCTATGGTATCATGTCATAGATAACAATAATTTCATAAAATTTGAAAGCATTAAACGTAACTGTTAATTATTAAAAAAAAACCTTCTGTATTTTAGAAATATATCTAGAAGTAGTTTTAATGACTTCCATAATCAATACTGCCCAGCTAACTCATTAATATTTCCTATTTTCATTATTTCTAAGAATAAGAAAAGAACTAATTCTTGATCACAGACCAATTAATATGTCCAAAATTTTGAAAACAGATTTTTCAGGAGTTTAGTTTATTTATTTATTTTTTAAAAAAGAGGGTTTCATTTTTAGAAAATATAGTACAAAATAATAATCATCACAAACCTGTCAACAATTAATCTTAATGATGAAAATTTTTGTAATGCAATAACAATATAAGGCAACATAGGAAATCTCTAGAGATTTTCCTAAAACAGAATAGGGAAATTAAATCTCTAATCATATAACAACAAACCCAAAAATTATATATGTTAAGATGCAATCAGAAAAATCTGATCATATCCCAAGTTATATACCAATTAATGTTTCTTGAACAATGATAATTAACATGCACTAATTAATTCTGTTTAAATGAACTTCGTCCAAATTCTCAATTGTTGAAGAATCTAGTGTTAATGGTTAAGAAGGCTTTTAAAATCTAAACCAGAAAACTAGAATATCCTAATCTTAAGACATTAAAAAAGTGAACCCAAATCTATATTTGCCACAGAAAAAAAGAAACTAATTAATAAGGGTCCATAAAAAAAAAGGCTTGTAATTAATAATTTATAAAACACAATTATCCACAGCAACTTCATATTGCTATGGGATCAGTACAAAAAACACTTCCATCGATCTCCTACCATCCATTTCTCAGACGACAGAAAAAAAAAACTACTGTTTTTCGAACAAAATTCCCATGATGTTTCATAGTCCAATATATATGCGTTTCACTTTCAGATTCACACATAAATCAATCAAAGAGACAGAAAAAAGGGCGACCTTTTTTTTTTCTTTTTAACATTTTAAGAAGTGGGTTAGAACAAAAAATGCACAGTTTTAAACTGGGAAAAAGAAAGAGAATGAATTGGAAGAAGAAGAAGAAGAAGAAGAAGAAGACAGGAAAAAACACAGGCAAGGGAAATTCACATGCAAAAACATATCATATATAAATGTATATAAATAATGGCCATTCCATCCATGCATGAGCATGGGGGGCACAAAATCTCACAGAATCACAAAAGGGCCAAAAACTAGTAAAAGTTGAGAATTTAAATGAAGTATTTAATTAAGTCAATCCCAAAAAAAAATAGTGCTTTTCTTTGATTTGAGAGAGAGAGAGAGAAAGTACGATTCCACAATATATATAGTTCTTTGTCTGTGTGAGGAACTGCTGTGTTTTGTTTGTTGTATTAAATCAAGATTGCGTATTTTGGTCATCACAGTAACAGCTAATTCTTTCATTACAATCTTATATATATGACCTTCTTGATCCAAAATTAGGGTTTTTCAGACCTGGGTTCTAGGGTTTTTTTCCCCCTCTCTCTTGGAATTTATATAATTACTCCAAATCCCACACTGGATATTCTGACAAACAAGCAAAACAAGTATTGAAAAGTTTAATTGATCATCAATTATTGGTTTGAAAATGAAGTATTCTATATATATATATATATATATATTTATTGGAGCTTAATTAATCAATTATTTTGTCATGTATTATTATAATAACAATAAATCTAGGCAGGCAGGACGCAGAAAAATGAATAATATAAATTCCAAATTTAATTAGAGAAGAGAGAAATTAATTACCAGGAAATTGAGAGGAAGATCAAGGTGGAATTTTTTTGATTTGATTTTAAGGTAGGTGATTTTTGTGATCTTGATGATCATCGTTATTGGGCTTCAATTGGGCTCTTTTTCTCTTCTTTTTCTTGTACGGAATTCCTCTTGCTTTTGCCTGACACTCCTTCACTTCGCGTAAATAAACTCTGATTGCTCCATTTCCGAAGGGGTTGGTCTCCGGCGATCCGCCGTGCTCCTCGTAGGCGGCTCGGAGGCGTCCGATCAGCGCGTCGAGGCTGCCCCAGGCCTGGCGGAGCGGGCAGGTACACGGGGCGGGCGGGTCGGGCTGCCCGAAGAACACGCACCCGGGTAAGTGAACCTTGGTCTTCCCGAACTGGTCCAGGTACCGGAGAAATTCCAGCACGTGATTGCAGTTGCACTGGGACAGCGCCACCGGCGGCGTTTGATTTTTCAGATACTGCCCGAACGTGTTCCAGTCTCGCCGCTTCTGCGACTCGTACCGGCTCAGCGCCGTCGTCGGGTGATCCGCCGCCGCGCCGGGCCTCATCGACGACGATGACCCAGCTGCTTCCGTGGAATCTTTTCTGGCTTCGGTTGACATGATGATCTGAGAGAGAGAGAGAGAGAAAGAGAGAGGGGAAGAGTAATGTTTAATGGGTAGAAATTCTTATGCAAATTTGGCAAGAAATGACAAATTAGAAAATTTTAATTCCAAAAAAAAAAGTAGGAAAATTTGGAGGTAAAAAATTAAAAGAAAGAAAAAAAGGATGGGGTTTATTGGAGTGGAGTGGAGAAGAAAGATAAAAATCACATCCTCAGAGGGGACATTTGATGGGCCCTATGAAGGTGCTTTTTGTTTCTCTTTTTCTTTCCCTCCCTCTGAATACTTATTTTTTATATTCTGTATTTATTTCCCTACTTCTCCCATTATTTATTTTTCGCTAAATATATCATACAAAATATATGGTCCTGTTCGGCAACGTTAAATGTTTGACAATTATAAGATAAAAATGTAAAAGAAAAAAGCAAATTTTTTTTACTTTAAACACTGAATTGTCAATTTTTAGTGGTGAAGAAAAAAAGATTTGATTCTGAATAAAGAAGAATTTAAGTATTTTCTAATTATATTATATCATCATCTCTCATGTCTTTAGATTTAATTTAATAATAAAAAATTGATGTATTGTTAAATTATTATTTTGTTAACTGAGTGGACGTGTAGAGATAGAGATGTCACTTGAATAAATTGATTTTAGGGATGAGTTGTTTATCAAAATTTGGTAAGGATATTAAAGGTAAAATTAATTATCTAAAAAATTAAGCCTGTATTTTTCATCAACTAGTTAAAGGAAAATTATAATTTATTTCTTTTCCTCAAAGTTCCTCCATAATTTTGTATTTTTGTCATCATATAGATACATACGTACAAAGATTTATTTATGAATTGTTATTATTATAATTTGGAATACATATTTTTTTTT
>NW_019104502.1:1285554-1298571 GCF_001995035.1 Momordica charantia | reverse complement strand
TTTTTCAACAAAAGCAATCGAAAATGACAGAATTCGAACATAATATTATAAACCAAGTAATTTTTTACAGCTGAATTATCTTTCTTTACTTTTTCTTAAAAGAGAAAATCTCTGTATTTTTAAATTATTAAATTATAAATTTGACCTATGCATTTTCATCTAACGTGGTATATTTTAGTTTTTCATTTTAAAAAGTTTTTCTTTTTTTACTTTTAATTTTATTTATCTCTACTATTTTATGGCATTACATTCCACTAAATAAGATTTTATAAATTTGATGATTTAACAATTATAAGTTTAGATGGATTACAGATGAATAGGCACACATTTAATTAGGTTTTGAGACACAAACATCATTATTCAACAATTTTGTTAAAGTTTCAAAATTTGTAATTCCTCAATCAAACTATTAAATCACACCACCCCATCCAAATTTTAATTTTGTCAACATTAAGGGAAAAGGATGGTCTTGTGGTAAAAAAAATGCATTTTTTTAAGTTGGTCTACCATGATCAAAATCTATACTTCTTTTTTGGCAGAACTAGAAAAGAGTCCTATGTATGCACTCGTCCCATGGTCTTTTTGGTACATGTTATGACTCCAAGAACTTGAAGAGTCGRTCATGCACAACTTATCATATTAGTATAATGCATGAACTATAGATATAATCTAATATATATTTAAGTTTTCAGCTAGCATAATAATTTGAATATACATGGGATGAAATTTGGTTAAAATAAGGTTTTTTTTGTTGGGTTAATGGGCCAAGGTTGTGATATAAGKGAGTGATGTAATATTCTCCACTACACGTGAGCAATGGGACCATATGTTTCTTATGAATTATGGAAAAGAATGGGAAGAATCTTCACTGTTTCTTTCACCATATCTCCTCATCTCTCTCTTGTGCTTTCAAAAGCTACCTCTCATTGGCTTCCCCTTTAATTTTAATCACTTTCTCTCCAATTGGGATTTCTTTTCCATTCAATTATCAACACATTTTTATATACATATTTCAACCTTTTTTTTTTTTTTGTCAAAAGCTCTATTGATTACTTGCATATTTCAGACGCTATAAGTTAACTTTAAAAAGAAAAAAAAAGGATTTGTTAATGAGATCAAGTTGAAAAGATCAAATTAAAGAGAGTAATTATTGGTTGTTTTTTAAAAAGTGAATGGTAAGTTGTTTTTTAAGTGTTAAAGCTATTGAATAACTATTCATAATTAGTTTGTAGTATGTTTAAAGGAAGAACAATTTCAATTTCTTCTAAATGCTATACGACCCAATGAAAGGAAAAATAATTAACTGATCGAATTTTCTCTGATTTTAGTARTAACTTTCAAGCAGCTAGCCCTTGAGTTATTAATTTGTTATATATGAAATTGGTGCTAAAAATTTCTTGGCGTTTTTATGCAAAATTTGTTTTTTTTTTTAATATAGAAAAAACATATGGATAGTGATTTTAAAAGAAGATGTATGTTTTGTTAATTGTTCTCAAATTATCTTTTTGATCACTTGGAAAAAACGTTTAAATGGTTTTAAAAGAAACAAAAATAACTTATGAACAAGGTGTAGAAATTCCAAACACAATATTGTCTATTGATTCCAGCTAAAAGAAACAGCCAAACGACTCCTAATTTTATTATCATGCCCTTCCTTTCTTCTTCTTTTCCTCTTTTTTTCTTTTCTTCTAATTTTCTTAAATTATTGGTTATATTGACATAAGTAGGTGCAGATACTATCTTATGAAGAAATCTACTACAAATCATATTTATAAAAAAACAAAAGAATTGCAGAAGATTAATTATACCCATTTACCAAGTAGGGAAAAACAAACTTAGGCTCCTAAAATCCAAGCAATCAACAATATAATTATCTCCCCGACAAAAATTACACTTTTATAGTATAATAAATTTAGGGTACTAAAATTTGAACCTCTAATCATCTGAGGTAATTAATGTCATAATTTGAAAAATTATACTTCACCGTACCCTTTGGATTTGTGGTATAAAGTTGTTTCAAAATCTAGATCTTAGTTGAATTAATTATCGAGATTTATGAGTTTCATCTCAAGACAAATTGACAATGACCTATATCTATTATAAATCATTGTTAGGTCTCTTTTCTTTTCATTAATGTCACGACTATCTTTTAGACTCTTAATCAACTCTTAATCCCGTGAACATATATGTTGATTCAAAGGTTGAAAGAGATCAGCTAGCCCTTAATTTTTGTCATGTCCCAAAACCAAAACTTTGTGTGAAATAATTAATTACAAAGAGATGGGTGAATGGATAGAAACATTAACTTGTGGTCAATAATAATCAAATTAAAGTTGGGGAAGAAGACAATCAATATCGTCAATTAATCCCATTAATTATATAGCTCAAAATAACACAAAGGTGTGTGTGATAAAAGTTGATCCAACCCACAAAAAGAATATATGCAATTATAGTTTTTGACAGTTTTTGGTGCAGCTTTTTGGGTTTGGCAAAATTGAATTTTCTCTCAATCAAACGCAATGGAAATGAAAAGACAAACTCAGATTGTCTGTGGAGACACTCAATTGTTCTGCTTTCTTCCTAAAGCTGATGGATTAATGGCTATGGGGATACCCCATATATATATATATATGCAGAAAGGTGATAGCCTTAAGGCCAACCCCACATTATTTGGTCTTCCCCTTTCTCATATAAGTAGCTTGGCCCTACCACACACTCCCATTATTATATTCTTTTCCAATCTTTCTCCAACCATCAAAAAAGAAAGTTGAGATAAAATGGATATGATTTTATTGCTCTTTTTGTAAGAATTTACACAACTTGTCGAAATTGTGTAGCTCGTAGGTGTGCAACGTATTTGAGATAGCATTTCAATCCGATCGTTGAAATTGAATAACAAAACAGTGACTTGTGGGTTTGGAAAAACTACTAGCATTGTGAGAGCGTGAATACAATACCATTCTGTATCACAGCAATATTGGTTTGATTATGGATGTTTCTTTTGTGGTATTTCTATCATTCAACGCCTGATTCTGAGGATTTTGAAGGGGGGAAAATAGACCTTTCAATGAGACTGACAAATGTACGTGAAAGAGGGGAGAGAGAGAGAGCAAATGCCAAATCCCATATGATTAAATCTGCTTGTCGGATGCAACACTTTTACACAGCCAACAGAATCAAATTTGCAGAGAAGACAGTGTCAGTGCCCATGCACTGCACCAACACCACTATGAGCCTACTAAATTATGTATATTCTTATTCTCCACACTTCTCATCTTAATATATATATATATAGTCATAATTCTCATCAGATTTATAACCAAAGATCAGTTGATGTGTGTGTTCATCATGGCTTTTCTCTTCTTGACTCTGTGATTAGAGTTTTGAATGTCTCTGTTTTGTATTGTATGAATTAGTTGCCTTAAATTTGTTTATCAAAATGTGTATTTTTCGGTCCGTGAATGTTTAGTCCTTACGTTAAATTTAAAAGAAAAATTAATAATTTAGTTTCGAGTACGTATACTAATGTGAGGAGGTATGTATCCATGCCACATAAGTTGGAGGTGATTATTGGATAAGTGTATATTAGGTGGCACAAYAATATAGCAATGTCTAAAATGATTATTTTTTAAAGTTAAAAGACCAAAATATAACGTAACCTAAAAATTTAGAGATTAAGAACATTATGAAAGTTTAGAGACTAAAATGAAATAAATTTAGAACTTCATAGACGGATTTAAACCAAGTAGATAATATCGAATATGAGTTTATTGTTCTCGATAGTTTCTGAAACAATTTGTATCCACTCTAGTTGATTTACACATAGTATTTGGTCCTAATAATTGAGGTTTATTTTCAATTTTTTCCCTATGCTTTTAGGAGTCTCAACTCTATCTCGATGGATTGAGGAAAAAAAAGAACCTCACAATTCGTCAAGAACYTTTTTTTTCTGAGTTCAACAATATATAGGATGAATATTCAAACTTTAGATCTTTCGATCGAAGATATATGTTTTGTTAGGTTGACATTTTAACTTTTGTTTAATCAAAAACAAAATTTATAAACATATATGAAAATGAAAAAAAAAAGGTATAAAGGCATACAATAAGAATTTTTAGACAAAAATTTGTAAGTTTGGGTGAGTTTTAATTTTGAACATGGGTGGTCAGGCAGGTGATTGGGCCCCACACCCCACGTAGTTGTACAAGAAGCATCTTCATAGGCATAGGCTGGCCCCTCCTCGATAATCCTCATGTTTTAATTAATGGATTTTTTTTTTCTTTTTGTAATTTTTCTAGTAGGGTCTCTTTCTGTCGGCCCTTGCGAAAGCAATTGAGAAGGAATTGTGCCTTTGGGCCCAATTCCTTTAGAAATTATTGGGCCGCTGGCCCTACGATTGGGCTTTAACTTTCTCCGCAAATGACCTTCTTATCTTCAATATTTACGTAATTGTCTTGTTTTGAATGCCGCCGGCAATGCTAAGGAACAAATTTTTTATACCATTATAATTCATATTGTGTCGAGTGGATAAGGTTTTATTTAATACTTTATATAATTTATTAATCGCCATWTTTTAAATACAGCTATAGTTGGTTATAATTTTGAATTAATTTTTCCACATTTATAATGTAATGGTGTAAGAAAATAAATAATATTATCTATGTTAACTTCTGGATAAAAAGAAAAAAACTATGTTAACTTAATAAATACAATTGTTACATTATGTATCTTAAAAGAAAAAAATTAGTTAAATTATGTTAATTAAACTTATAATTTAAATCTTCTACCTGAGAATGAATAACAAATAAAATAAAATAAAATATAAATACTTTGTACCTACTATCGAGGTAGAGTATTTCATTTTCACACATATATTAAAGAAAAAGTGTTTATTTAATGAAAATATGACATGTTTATTTATTTTATATATGAGTAGTGGGGTGGGTTTGAATATGATATTAATTCTTACCTGAATTATATCTTAGTATAAGATTTGAGATGCAAAGAAGACAAGAGCATTGATGTATGGTGAATCCCAACCACTGAGATTGCTTCATTATTTAATCAAATACAGCTATCTATCATCTATCCAACATTATATTAAAAAAAAAAGTAATAATAATAAAATCCCTGCCCACTCTCTCCTTGCAAATATTTTCCCAAATTCCATACTCCAAGTTTTTGCATCTCTTCTTCCTAAATTATTATTTATTTTTTGCTTTTGTAACAATCTAGGTCAAACCTGTACCATACTGCATTAAATAAATTAGAGCCCCCACTATACTTTTTTTTTTTGTTTTTTCCGAAAACATGAACAYTTTTAATTATAAATTTATAAATTCATAAGATGTGTTATTGTCTATTTATTTATCTCTTGACTTGAAACGTAAAAGTGTTTATTGCAGAAAAAAAATCACTTAAAACTACTATTAACGAAAATCATCCCAAATGTAATCTTGAATATATATAAACTATAAATTAATTTTGGTTTAGTCTGTGGAAATTAGCTGATATGTTTATTTATTTTTTTTTATTATACAAAAATCTAGAGTACCCACTTTCTTTACATAGATATCCAAAAATACCTAGATATCAAAGAGGTAAATATAATGGAGAAGWCTGTTTTGGAATTTGATGGGAAGAAGATTTTTAAAAAGTTGCATAGATGTCACGACATCATGTTATATGTTGAAATTGAAGTAATAAAATACATTAATACAATGTCTAGATTAGATGCGAACACAGCGCGATAAAATATTACCAAACAAATTGTTATTATGTCAAACAATCAATTTTGTACCTGTCATTCGACGTCGTAGCAAATGAAAAGATCGATTTTACAAGGTTAGGACTTGTCGTGCTGCATAATGGGACAAATTTACCTTAGGAATAAAAGGTGACGAAGTAGTATAATTTAACTTTAAACCAAATAGAGATCATATAAATGATACGAGCATAGCTACATGTAAAGGTCAAAAATTAAAAAATTTCACCCTGGTTTGTTAAATAAAAAGATCATATAATTTGTACTTGTAATTTGTTCTTGGTTTCCTATTAAATTTTCTTCTTCACTCTGGATRGTTCTCATAATTGGAAATAAAACAAAACTTTTACTGATGTTGATGATATACTTTATTATTAAATTGCTCACTTTAAAACATTACATTATACTAATTTTATTCCAATAATTAATTTATTAAAAGGTTCTTTCAACTTTGAATTATTTTATGGATGGTAAAGTAATTCATAAACATGATCTAAATAAATAACAAAAATATATTCAACAAATGATGGTTGTCACTGATCAGCCTCCCTTTTTCATGGGCAAAAATTAAATAAAAAACAGAATAATTAAATTAAAAAAAAAGTAAATGATTCACATTACAACTATCATAATCTTATTCAGCATCATAACAAGCATGAATATAATTCATAGTCTTTTTTGGTATGGCCAAGTTCCCATTTTATTGACATGACCCATAATTAAGAAATTGAGTGGTGTCTGAATGTTCTTGACTTTTGAGTTTGGACATTTTTTAATGACTCAATATTTATTTATGTACAAGCATTTTAATAATGCAGGGTTAAATTGCAGTAAAGGATAAGTTTTATCTAAAAATTTAATAATTGTGTGAATTTAGTCCTAAATTTTTGTAGTTTTACCTAGTCCATAAATTTTAGATTTTCATTTTTTTTAATAATAAACTAGGTGTGCTGTTAATACTTAACATTGTTATGGGGAGACGAAACTAGACCTAACACGCGAATAACACACCAAGGTTCAAGGCCCAAAGCATGACCAGATTCAAGACATAACCACGTCCAAGACATAACCAGATCCAGAGCATGACCAGATCTAGGGTATGGCCAGATGTCGTGCATGACCAGATCTAGGACATGACCAGGTCCATAGTCCTGCCAGGTCTCGACTAACTAGGTTCGGCTAACCAAGTCTTGGTCAACCAGATCTCGCCCGTCCAGGTTCGACCAGATTGTGGCCACTGGCCAAGAACTTTGATGAAGCCCCTCCAATGGCCTTGTGAAGGTGGGCCCAAACTAATATGCCTCGGTGAAACTCAATTGCGGGCCACCAGCCCCTTGGTTCAACATCCAACCTACAACAAGATGTCATAGCCCATAAGGGTATGTTTACTAAGGATATCAGAATTCGACTTCTATAAATAGAACAGTAAGTTTAGTCCGATACGCTGAATAACCTACTCTCAATATTCGACTCATTTCGATTATAACTTAAGCATTAGAGTCTATGTGGTTAGCACCACACTGGTGTTTAGTGTTATTTTGTTTTGTAAGCTGACGTCCGTTGCCGCTTCATTATTAATTGGTGCGAATTTGGTGAAATCTCAAAGGGCATAAATTCTGCCTCAACAAGCACCTTTACTTAACATGTGTTAATTGCAAAGGATAGATTTGGCATGATGTTTGACATAAACAAGTAGATTAATGGAACAAAATAAAGGTATGCATCCCAAAAAGAATATATTTTAAACAATTTTCTTTTGGCCCACCCACGGATCCATACATTCTCTTTTGTCATTTATTGGTACGTATTAGTTGGAAGAAATTTGGCGACTTAACACATGTCAACGTATTAAGGGTTGAAAAGTGCTACGTCACCATAATAACTTAATTATCACTTCAATTCATAAATCTAAAGAGATGACGAATTAGTTAGGCCACATTCCTTTAGCCAAGCCGACTAATTACATCTTATAGTTGTACGTGTCTTTKTAAGGATTGAATTAACCAATATATAGATCTTAATGGTCGACCTTATTATAAAATGACGAGCTGACGATCACAACTCCACGTCATACTACTTTTAATTACCACTTTTTTCGATAACATGTCGCGAACTCTGAGCAGTTATCCCGTTGAATATGTGAGACCCATGGACTAAAACCTATAAATAGAGAGACTGGCTTCACTAGTCAGGTACACAAATCTTTTCCACTTATTTTAGTGTGAAGTTTTTGAGCATAGATCAACCTCCTTGGTTCCAGTTTCGCGAGATGATCTATTTCATGTTCAAACAATATCATTCCAAATCACTTCCTTACTAGTCCATTATTTTAATATTTATCAAAGTATATATTTCAAAACCAATTGATAATGAAAAAAAGATCCTAATAATTTTCAGGTGGGATGAATATTGATATTAAAATTATGATGCTAACGTCAAATATTTGTTAAAATCAAACTCTGAAAGTTGTAGATGTACTAGAATTCTTTTAAAAGTTTAAAGAATGAAAAGAACATGACGAAATTTAACTTAAAAAAATAATCATTAAACTAAGAAGAATTAATGAAAATTTCACCGAATCAAAACAAACAGTGCAATTGGGTTCAGATGGCATCCAAAATATTTTGTTATTTTATGACATTAAAAAAAACATTAGAAATGGTTTTGGATATTAAAATGAACCGAATGAGACAAATGAAATGATCAAATATTTATAAGAGGTGAAAAAGTCAAATGTAATAAATTCAGATCTATGAATTGCATTTATTTATCTTATTCTTGTCCTTGTAGATTTCTATCTCAAAAAGCCGTACATATTTTCAACTCACTTCCATGAAAATAATTTAACTTTTTTTAAAAGAAAAATAAATTTGATAATTTGCTTAATAGTGTTGGATGATGATTTTGTGTTTAATCACCATTCTTTTTTTTTCCTTTCTGAGAAATGCTTAATCAATCATTAAAAACTAACAAAGTAAAAAAAATTTAAGTTTTTAAAATTGACTAAAATCTTGAAATTTTAACCTACTTAACAAAGCAATTTTAAAAAATATACCCTAAAAAGAATATTCTCTCATAAAGTGCAATTGAATGTGAGTTCTGATTGTGGAAAGACATTAAAGTTTGTAATGTGATGGGAAGGTGAAGTAGTTTTGTTCATAAAGAGATTAGGTGGGAAATTAAGTGCTACCAATACCATTCCATTCACTACACAATCAGCCAATTCCCTCTTTATTTTATTCCCATTAATTAATTAAAGTTTCTCAACAACTATATTAGTATTTTATTTAGTTACCCTAATAAATATACCATGATCTAAATTAAATTCTTAACCAACAAGACAGTCTTTGTCGATATTTAGTATATGAAAATGACCTGAAAACCCGAAATTGAAAGAAAAATAAAAACAAAAACATGTAATACAAATTTTGATTTTCCTTATTTATCCAAAAGAGTGGGGTCCACCAAGGAGCTGTGGGGGCCATGTTTTTAAGGTCTCCGGTGGTTCACGGCCTCATCGGTCCGACTAGGATGAGGTCCATATCCAGTCGGACCAACCCGAGCTAGCCAGCGCATAGCGGGACACGAGCGTCATTTTCTTCAAACAATTGTGGGTTTTTGGTATTTTGAGTTTGCGGCATTGAACGAACTCGAAGGATTTTGTTTTTCTTTTGTGTTTTGGTGGGATTATTAAATATAATTTTTTTTGTTTTTATTTTCTGGAAAAGAATGGCTTCAGGAGTTGGCAATGTCCTACAAAACTCAGAAAAGCTCGCCCTCTGCGGCAGTTGAGCTGCTCCAATCCCCGCACCAAACTCTCTCTCTGTGGCAACTTGGCTCTTCTTTTTCCCCATTTCAGCTCCATTGCAGCTTCAATTTCACCGCGCTTCCGTTTTCCATCCGTAGCATTCACTTCGTGAAATGCAGAGAGGAGCTACGAGGAATTAGAGGAAGATGCCGCTGGTGAGGGTGCAGGTGAAGAGCGAGTTCGAGCTCGGAAACCCGGAGCTCTACAAGCAGGCAAACAATGAAGACCCAAAAGCTGTGCTCGACGGTGTAGCTGTTGCTGGCCTCGTCGGGATCTTGAGGCAGTTGGGCGATCTTGCTGAGTACGTTTCTTTGCTATTACCTGCCTTGCGCGTTTTAATCTCAAGTAGGGAATTAGGCCTTTCGCTTAGGTATTCATGTTTGTGGCTATTTCTTACGTCTCGTACTGTTTAATGAGGCTTAAATTAGTGGGAGTTAGAGGCCTCTTACAACGGGAAATTTCGGAAATATTGAGCAACACTTTGAAATCGATTGTTTCACTTATCTACTCGCGTGAGACTTGTTGTTCTTCCGTTTCTGATTCATTTGATGGAAGCTTCGGTTTTGTATCTTACTTGGGAAACAACTGTGGGAAGCAATAGAATACAGTCAAATCAGAATTATTTTTTTGGGATTTTAATTTTATATTATTTAATTTTATAAATCAGAATGTATTGATCTCCATAGTTACTGAGAGAGATCACCTACAGCATGACATAGTCAGTTGCTTCTAAAATAAACTCTAACGAAAGAGTTGTGAATAATATTTTTTGTTTTTTAGCTAGAACCAGTCATTATTTTTAGTTAAATTTACCAATTTAGTAGTTCAAATGATTAGAGAGGGGTCCAAAAGTAAGCCAAAGAACACCATATGGAACTTGGATCGTAGAGCTGTTATCTATTTCTACTTATTCTTTGCTTTCTAATTTGGTTGGATTGAACTTGTTGTACCTTACAGGGAAAAGTGAAGGAATGAATTCTGTTAAATCAGAATTGCGTTCTGCTCTTAATTATTGAGGGAATGATTTCACTGTTTGTTCTTACTTGGGTACTGGATGGGACGGATCTGTTGTTAACTTGTTGTTTCGTTTTTCTTTCTCTTTTTAAAGCTTAAAATAATTGACATACGTGCAATCTTTTATATGGTCATATAGGTTCACTTAAAAGTAGTGATAGACCATTAGAATTTCTTTGGAAAATAACAAAAGTAAAGCCTACAGTTTTCTGAAAGGTGACTGCTAGCTCTGTGTTGGTATCTATTCAGAGTCCTTGAAATAGGCTTTCGCTTGATTGTTCCTTTGTCCAATGCAAGTATGCTCTTTCTTTTTTAGTACAACAAGGGGTTGTGGGTGGGGACAATGCAAGTATGCTCTAAAAAACATTTAAACTAATGGGAATGGTATCATCTGTTTTGTTGTAGATTTGCGGGGGAGGTATTTCATGGGTTGCAGGAACAGGTGATGACAACAGCTTCTAGAAGCCACAAAGTGTTGGTTCGTGTCAAACAGATTGAAGCTGCACTTCCTTCCCTTGAGAAGGCAATACTAGCTCAAACAAGTCACGTTCATTTTGCTTACACAGCTGGTATGACTCAGTTGCCGCCCAACTTATTAACTTAATTTGTTTCAATTTTTTCCAGTGCTATCAACTTGTCATTAGAAGTACTTGGGACCCGATGAGATAATACCTTATCAATTTATACAGTTGTTTTTTTCCACAGTGTGAAACTTTTCTCTCGGTTATTTTCAAAAAGAAAAGAGGAAGTGCACATTCCAACCATTTCTATATGTGTCCTTAAGAAGAATAGTTAGGCTTAATAAGTCTTCTGTTTTGTTTTGCCACGGCACCTATATTCAAGCATGCTGCTTTAGCCAAAAACTAAGGTTATATCTTGTGGTCACATTTGTTTAAGATAATATGCAAGGAGTTTGCTCTTTGCTTTTATCTTGTTAAGCTTAAAACCATCACATTCAATGTCTTGTGTAAACCATAGCGATATGTAGTTACAGTTACAAGTTCACATCCAACATCCTGATTGCAAACTGGAGTTTGATAATGGGTTTATGTAGATGTGCTTTTGGAGTGGCGTGGTTTCTCTTTTGTGACTTTTTGACCAAATTTGCATATTTGTATAATGTTAAGCAGTTGCTTTGCAGGTTCTGAGTGGCATCCTCGTATTCGAACCGAACAAAATCACTTCATCTATCATGACCTGCCACGATTTATTATGGACTCCTATGAAGAAAGTCGTGATCCCCCACAACTGCATTTACTAGACAAGTATGATCACTTCTTTATCTTTGTTTACCATATTTCTCCTTGTTGATAATGAGTCGCAAGCTTGACAGTGCTGTTCTTCTTTCCATCCAGATTTGATACGGGGGGTCCTGGATCTTGTTTAAAGCGTTATTCAGATCCAACATTCTTCAAAAGAACATCAACCTCAGGGAAAGTAAGCTTAGAGAAGGTCCGGAGTGACAAAAAGGCTCAAAAGATTAAGGTATGCAGTGAAAAATCGAATTGTCTGTGTTACATGCATTTTCTCAGTCGGATGTACCTGCATATCTTTTCAAATAAGCGGTTAACTTTAAACTTCTTATTTATATGAAAGAAGTTAATGTATGAGTTATTTGTTGCCTCCACACCATTATCATCAATTATCAGCCTTTGGTAAGGCATTAACAACAGCAGGAATGTAGAGTCATAGTGTAATTTTATATTCTTGAAATCAAAACTTGGCTCCTTTATCTTCTCTTTTCATTTTTGCAAGTAAGTTTAATGCATCAGTTTTGCTGTTATGAATTAGACATTCTGACAAATTAAGTGACAATGCATAGAGAAAAAGATCATTGGTGCACAATGGAGAAGTGATACATGGTGCATCAGTTTCCAGTCTTAATAGCAGGTATACTTGCTAATGATTAACTTTGTAACGTTTCTTCTTTAATTGAATGAATCACTGACAACTAGATATGCAGCTTGCAGTTTACCTCCCTTACCAACCAAGGCGCTTCATTTTCTCAAACTGCTACAGCTGATACGACGATGAAATCAGATGCTGGGGACTCTTCAAATTCTTTTGATTCAGGTACCGGGTCAGGATATGCAGGAAACGTTTTGAAATTAGGTTCTTCCATGCAAACTAAAGAACGGGAATTTAGGGAATCTTCAAGTTCAAGTTTGATGCAATTTAGCGATGCTGTTGATTCAGTTGTCCCAGATGAACAAAGGAGGATTGTAGATGATAAATTTCAGTATGCACTAGAGGATCAAAACGATTTGAGTTTCTCTTCTCATGTCACATGGGACGAAAAGGCAGAAATAGTGAAGCCCAGGAGTCAGCATGGTGTTAGTGAGAAGGCAGAAATAGTGTGGTCCAGAGATCAACAGGATGTTAGAGAAATGGCAGAAATAGTGCAGCCAAGAACTCAACAGGATGTTAGAAA
>NW_019104502.1:1246375-1275994 GCF_001995035.1 Momordica charantia | reverse complement strand
TTTTCCTTTCCTTCATTTTCTGTTAAGAATTTCGATATGATTGAGAAGAAGAAAAAATTGAAAAGAAAAACATGTTTTTTGATGGCGTTAGTTTTGTACAAATACAGACTGTGTTTAAACTTTATAGTTGATTAATCTGATATTAGTTTTTAACTTATATTAATTTTTTTTCCTAAAAAAGAAAGGCCTTTTAAGTTTTAAGAATATGATCATCTGATCTGATCGTTCACCCGATCGAACATCAATAATTGCTCTAGGTCAAAATCATGCTTCATAATTGATGAGATAAGACCCCAATTATATTAAGTTTAGTTATAGATGTTAATTAAGATGATTAATTTTTTTTTGATACAATTAAGATGATTAATTATTGCAAGCTATCAAATTGAAAAATAATAGCATGAACACGCCATATTCTCCTCGAGTTCTTTATTTTTATTTTTTTATTTTTATTTTTTTTTTCTTTTAAAAGTCGAGGTGAATGATGAAAATAATGGTGCAAGAAGAATAATGTATTTTCGTTTTATAATTGGTTTAGTTTTTTTTATAACTTTATAATTAGACGAAAAATAACTTATAATTAGTATTGAAGACTATCAGTAAGCTACTTTGAATTGTATTATTGAACCAGTTTTTATACACTGTCAATGATATAATTGTAGTTTGAGTTTAATTTTAATTTTAGTTATTGCGAAAACGAATATAACTCAGCATTAATTGGCATATATAACCYATAACTCCATATCCCACCCCAACATTTACTAAAAAAAATCAATTTTAGTAATTAAAGTTTATCATTCTGGTTTGTTTAAATCTTCCAAATTCAAAATATTCTATTATTACAAGGCATTCCCATATTAAATACATAACATGTTTTTTTATTAACGTGACAACTCTTGGTGAGTTCTTGGGARAGTAAAAAAAGATTTAAGAATCCAGTTAAAACTTGTAAAACCACGTGGAGACCAAATAATTTGTAGGGAAAAAAAATGAAAAGTAAGAGAGTGGGAGAGGGAGGATTAAGAAAATACTAACTCGATGATAGATTAAAGATTTGTATTTTTTCAAATTAATTTGTATTTTTCATTGCTCTTTTCTCTGAGTTGCAAGAATAAGATTATCTTTTCAGGAGCCAAGTATTTTCCAGATGATTATTTATAAGTGAGAATTAAGTAGAAAGAGGTGTGGAGAAAGGGTAAACGGGAGAGCAATTTAATCGGCGAGTTTGCCATTGCGTGTGAAGCCAAGTTCTCGGAGAACCTCGGAACATTCTGGAAGAGGGGTCTTCTTCAGGAACCCCAGAGGGCTGGCCTCTCGGACCGGCTTCGACAGTCCATTGTTTTGGGTCAATCCCACCATGGCACTTGGTTTTGCAAACGCTCCCTTATCCATCTCGTCGCAGTCTGCTCTCGAGCTCTTAACCAGCGACACCTCGCAAGCTTCTTCTTCATGGTCGCCGTCCACCAGCAGCCGGTATGTTCCCGTCTCGTCTGTCGTGGCGTGGTTGCTGTACGTTAGGCTCTCGCTCTCCAAGTTTCTGCACTCCAACTTCACCTGTGCACCTGCACCCGTAATCAATCTCATTATTCTCATTCTCATTCTATCTCATTCTCATTCTATTGCAGCATATGAAAATGAAACGATAATATTTAGATGCTTATTAGTTAGCATTAGAAAGAATAAAGAATGTGCGGTAAAAAATCTCTCTTTTTGGTTACCCTTCATGTATTCGCTGACTCGAGTAACGAATTGAGCTCGGCAAGTGTCGCAATAAACCTTCCCCTCCACAAAGAAGCGATCTTCACCACAATAAACAAAGCTAATAATGAGGGAGAAGATGCACACAAAGCTTAAGGCAATGACTCCACACTTGGCCATTCCTTTGTTTTTTTTTTATTTTTTATTCTTTTGTGCTCTCCTCTCTCTTTTCCTAATTCCGAGGTTGCTTCCGAGGGCTCTCCACAAACACTAGACATTCTATGTTTCTGTTTTTATACAGCCTAAAGAACACCCATTTTTGGTGAAAGTTTGTTTTGGAGATAAGAGGTTTGTTTTTTGTTCTCTTTTTTCCTCCTTGGCTCGTCCTTATTTTCCTCGAAAACCAGTGGTGACTGGTGATGTCTATCCTGTGGAATTGTCATGTGGCCCAAAATTTTGGAACTTTTGTCCTCCATTGCTTGAGATTGATCTGAAATATAAGTCGAATGTGAGGAAAGTAAGACGTGATGTTTTTTATTATTATTAATTTTTTTTAGTATAATAAATGAAAATAGAGAATTCGAACTCATTACGACAGATACATATACCAATTATCAGTTAATTAAATTAAGTTCATGGTGACAAATAAACACGCGTTATTGTTTAATCAAGAAGACGTGATTTTTCAAGCTGTGTCATATCATAGGTCTCTAAATTCTCTCACTTATTTGGATCGTAGCATAAAGATAGACTCAGCATACAACTTACCTTTTTTTGGCCTTCATTTTCTCTCCCAACTTCTTTTCTTTTTCTTGACTTTGGAAAGTTTATCCCATCTATTTGGATATATATAGGTGGTTTAATTTCCACATGCAAGTTTCGAAGATGCTTACCAACTAGTAAATAGCTTGATGAAGGGATGGATTACACCAATTTGAGAAATTAAGGGAAAGATTTTCTTACCTCAAAGAATATCTTTTCTTTTTTGTTTTAATAACCTATAATCCTCTCCCCACAATCACTCCAATTAAGTTCGAAAGACTTTAAGAAATTTTTATATTAAACTCATTCAAATGTTCGAATACAGGACTTTCATAAAATGAAACCACACTTTATGCCCTTATAAATGGGACAGTCTCTCAAAGCCACATGGGTGTGATATCTTGAACATGGAACAATTCTCTTTGGTTAAAGAGAGAGAGAGAGGGAAAGGCAAGAAAAACTATAACTGAATTAATTGAAAATGTTTATATGTGGCTTACTTATTCTATTTTAGTTTTTCTACTCTCATAAATATAAAAATTGTCATTAAATTGCAACAAAAGATAAGGTACAATAATAGAATAACCAAGCTGGTAGGAACTATAGAATATCTCCAACTTTTGATATCATTTTTTACTCCAAAATCAATTCCACCAGTACTAAAAAAACAATTTGGTCAATTTTATCATTTATTTAAATTTATTATTAGGTCGGATCAAGTTAGAACTTTAAAATTAAATTTGACTCGTTCCACTCGTTGCAAATATTAAAAGAATGAACTTTTCTCAATGACAACTACAATTATGATTTAATTAACCAATTTTTAATTAATTACAAAGACTTCATTTCGTAAAATACCAAAAAGTTCCGAGCTTTTCTCCCTTTCAGAAATTCAATTTTAAAGTAATTTAAAGATAAACGTCATCTCTTCGAATGGACATTGCCTTTTACACTATTTTATAAAAATTAAAAATTACAAAATTATACTAATTAAAATTTTAAAATAACTTTCTTAGATGCCTGCCAGAAAAAAAATTAAGTAAAAAGAATACTCAAGTACCCTAACCCATACCATAATCCATCTCTTACTTATTACTATTAAATTAGAAGAGATGAAAGCTCACAACAAAATATTTATTACACTTTTTCAAAAAGTACAATTATCTGATTTTTAGCGACGATCAAGATAGGTGCTAATCAATAAATATCGAGTTCTTTCAGGTCGACTGACGTGTAAGAATTGAATAGCAACCCAATCCCATTTTATTTTCTCTCATTACTAAATATGAATCATTAGAACAAATCAACGACTCGACATCTGGAGAAGAATTAGAAATGAATTATTCACCACTAGAATATCAAGTAGAGCAGTCGTCAGGGAAAAAGTACTAAATAAAAGGTAATCAACTAGTTGATTTAAGATATACCAGTGTGTCTATGTTGTTTTTCCTTAAACAACATCATTAGTTCATTATTGTAGTAGAAGAAAATGTAGAATTAACCTTAATTTCTCCGTACTAAAAACTATAACAACACTAACGTAATCGATCTGCGATATTCACTCATCTTTGTACTGTGCTGATTCTCCAACACGATTAAACTCTACTGCTCACTGCTACAAGCTCGCTGCTGCAGTGGCGAATGAAGACGGTTCTTGTTGCTTGAGGGTGTCTGCAACATGAGTAACAACACCTGCACCGGCATTGTAAAGCCATTCGTTTTTCACCTGAATTCAACACCACATTCAAATTAGCAAGCAACAGAATAAATGGGGAGTAAAAAAGAGAGAGCAATCGGAGTCGAACGTGGATGTTGTTATGCGCGAAGAACGGCCAGTATGAGGAATGAAAGCTGACATCAACTTTTTTCCATCCCAACTGTTGCAAGCCACGAATCATCTCCTCTGGAAAGAAAAGGATATGATAGGCCATCACTCCATTGACATCGAACAAGAAAACAATCATCTAGTAATCACGTTTAGCTTCTTGCTGGAGTTGGCTCTATACCTTCTACGATTTCATGATAATCCACCGTATTATGCACGGTTGGTGATTTTTGAGCTGCCTCCTTTGCTTGAGCTGCTTCTGGGGGGAAATGGGAACCAGCCGAGGAAACCGGAGGATAATATTCTACATCTACAACATGCTTGTAGCCATCCAAAGATCGGCGAGGGGGCTTCCAAGAATTTTATAAGATGTCAGAAAGATAATTTGTACACTATTCTACACACTTGCAACGTTTATATACTCCTACAAGATAATTTGTACACTATTCTACACACTTGCAACGTTTATATACTCCTACACCTTCCAAATCCTACGCTATACAGCCTATGAAATAGTAAATTGAGAGAAATTACAAGAAAGAAAGAAAGAAAAGAAACGAAAAAAGGACTCAGAGGACTGACGATATGCCACCTCATCCAAGAATGTGAATTATATATTAGCATACTAGTTCAAACAACTAAATTTAACTGAGATGGAGCCACCAAACTCTAAATTGCTCCTACCCACATCACGTGCCAATATATGTGTGTGTGTGTGTGTGTGTGTGTGTAAATCAAAGATTCAAGAAGGACAAACCAAATTTTCTTCTGAAATATATCTTACAACATTTTGTCGACTAAGAAGATTCAAGTATAGAGCTTGGAATTACCTAAAGTCCACTAATATCTATTCTTGACCCCATCTCCTTTTAAGATTTCTCATTTCTCTATGTTCTTAGTTATAATTGCTTTTAATTATGATAAAATGGAAAAAAGGATAACCAAATGGATCAAGCCTCCAATGGAGTCCGATTGGCAAGGACTTGGAGTCTCGGGGTCTCTTGGTCATACTAGCTACTAGCTTAGAGATCTCAAGTTCAAACCTCTGGTGAACTTAATACCAAAAACTTTAGATGTCTCTTGGGTCCAGGCCTTAGGGCAGACGTGGATGCCCTTAGGTATAAGCTCCCCTGTTATCACAAAAGAAAGGGAAAAAAATAAAAATAAATAAATAAAGGATAACCAAATGGATAATCACCTTGAAAAGTTCATTCTCTCTCCTTATAGACGATGTGCGCCAACCAACCATATCTATTCAGTGTTTAAAAGGGAAATACATTGGTTAATTAAGTAAATAAGAAAGGATCAACATAATATCAGGAAAAGAAGGTATAAGGCATGCAGGGGATACGATCATAAGCTACATTGGCATAAAGGATGCGGGAACGAAAGGCACCAAGGGCAGATCTGCAAAAAGCGGGAGAAGGACACCATAATCACCATTACATGGCATCACCCAACCAAAAACAGAGGGCAAGGGGCCTCCATAATCTGTATGAGTATTCTAACTTACATGAATTTCCCTTCTTCACAATCAGATGCCATTCTTAAGAGAAGTGGTGGTTTATCAGGGTTGCCATCGGTAAGGAACAGCTGACTACCAGTTCGGCCCACAAAAATAGTGGCTATTGGTGGAGCCAGTTTCTCAAGGAAGGGAACTCCAAGAAGAAAAGGAAGCTGATAAAGGAAAATATTAACAAACTTAGGGCCATCAAGTAAAGTATATCACTGTATAAGATTATAAATCCAATTACCATTGATGGTAGCAAAGTTAACCACCACTAAGTAGTTATCCCACGAGTTTAAAATTGCAAGTGTAAGCATGTCAGGACAATAAAGGCCCAGGTAGTATTTACATTAAGAATTACCAAATTCACATTCAGCGAGATAAATATAAGTAATACTCTCAAAGACAAACCTGATTTTTACCTCTCACTCCCAAATGAGGAGTTGCCAAGGTAATGAAACTGATTGGCTCTAGTCCTGCAATTGTATCTCTTTTTGAAGAATTGCCAAGATCATTGGGCATGCTGCTACACAAGGTATTTGAGTTATTATAAAGGACAGCAACAGCATATCTCGCAAACAAACCACCAAGAGAATGAGCCAAAAAAGAAATCCTTTTTAAACTCTCTGTCTTTTGTACCACTTGCAAGACCTGTTTGTCACACAGATCACGTGTACCTTCCGATGAGCTAGAATGCATTGACTCTAAATTCAAGAAACCATTTCTAGAAATACATATCCGACTGGATGAAACTTACCTCATCTGCTAACCTTTTTCCCGCTCCATCAATTCCAGTGAAAGTTTTGGTGAAAGTATTTGAGGAACTTGCTGCAAACACGTGAAGATAAACTAAAATATAAGATAAGCATTCTAACTCCATTTCATTAAGACTAAAGAAAAACATTTGCATGATAAAGCTCTGATATTAATTATTTTATTCATTGTCCTGATGCACGAACAGTATTTCTGGTGATAGGTTCATGTCCAACATGCATAAGACACCCCAATACATTATTGCTTGCTGGACACTAGTATTGATGAATGTCTTCAATCATAAGTATTGATTCTGAGATCAAGGGAAACTCTAAAGAATGAGGAAGAGATTTACACGAAAAAGGAAAAATAACCATGCTTCCAAATTCCATACTCCCAAATCTGGACTTAAGCCAGGAGAGGTGTTATCAAGCATTCCCACACTTCTATTTCAGTCGCAAAAAGCCCTCCAAAGAGAAGATTTCAGCACAAATAACCAGTAACCAACACTCTGTCAATATATTTATGATTGTACTCAAATGTCCGGAAATATAACCTAGGGAAGCTCTTTTCAAGAATAATGAGAATGAAACATTTATCTTCCTGAACTTTAACCTCATACCTCATCCATCATAAGTGATGATAGCTGTGAAAGTATTTTTAGGGTTTTATTTATTTATTTATTATTTCTCACAAGACAGATGATCCTTTACATTTGGTTTTCAAGGAAACTTGTAGGATATTAAATCCTAGGTAGAACAACCACCATGAACTCATTCTCTCCAAGCCCTTTACTATTTACATTGACCCTATTCTCTCGAAACCTCTACTATTTACATTGACCCTTATTGACCACTAGGCCAACCCATGATGGTTTAAATTGGCCCTTATTTATAAGGTTTTTTTTTTTTTTTTTGCAAAGGTATTTATAGGGTTTATTTATTTTGGGCTTGTTTAATTTTTATTCCAAAGTTGAGCATCCATCAACTGTTGTTTGACTGGCTATTATTGATGGGCATATTTAAAGGCTTAACTCATTATACATACATCGAAGGGTCGTGTTTTAGCTCCTAATATTACCAACACCAAGCCCTTGGAGAAGGCACTGGAGACGAACTTCCAGTGCAGAAGGTAGCACCCTCCAGTATAACCAACACCTTTACAGAAGAACTCATACATACACAGCCCACAAACACATTTAACTGAAATATAGAACAGAGACAAATGATAACTATAAACATTAAGAAAAACCTTCAACAGAGTTGATCTCTTTCATTGGGGAAGGAGAGCCATTTTCCTTTTCAGTGGTCGACTAGAGATCTATTCAGTAATTCCTAAAATTGCGCGAGAGGGTTGCCACCATGAGAAACCCAAGGTAATTGAAAAGCAAAAATCATTCAGCACAATAGAGAGCTACAACTAGTCTAGCACATCAGCTTGAATATTTAATTAAGCCTGCCAACATTGATTTAAACATTTTGATTTTACACCCTAAGGAGAGTTCAAAGACCTCAAGGAGATTGAAGCAATTGTAGAGCTTTTCTAACAAACTAGATGTAGGAAAGTGATTCTTATCTTCTACCCTCATAAATCCTTCAAAAAACTTCAACTCTAGACTTTTATCAATCAAATGACCAAGCCAATCGGCCACTAGATTGACTGAAGAAACACATCTATATTATCCTTTTTCTCCACTTCGCACCTAGATCTTTCTCAACAAGATTTGATCTAAAAAAAATCCAGTCAACCTTGATGGCCTTTCTACAGATTAATTTTAATGATAAGGACCTTTCTCCTCCTCCACTCACCCACACCACAACTTCATTGGACATCAAATAGGGCCAAAAATTTGCATCCTGATCCTATTAATAAGTATCAAATGGGTAAGAACAACTATATATTTCTTCTATAAGGAACAACATTTCATTGATGGATGAAACAAACAAACAGTGAACCTACTTTGAAAGAAAAGAATTACAAAATTGTCTCCAACAAAACCGATATTATCCGAGATCTCGAGTACATCTCTCATAAATCCATCTCTTACTTTCTAACTATAAATCCAAAGTCATAACATTTTACACTCATGTTGATGCACCTGCATTTTAAATACATTATAACATGTACATGCTTATAATCCAATGTTTGATATTTCATTAAGCATGCATGGTGACATCTAGTCATATGAAAAATAAACCATACCATATATCAAGAAGTTTCTTCCCAGACGCCTTTTTAACTCTGCTTCAAAGTAAGTCCAATCTCGTGGGCTGCATGATAAATGAAACATTTATAGGTAAAAATACTGGGCGACCTTTACGCTAATAATCCAAAAGTTATTTCCAAAAACAACAAGAACTCAGCCATAGAACATAAGAAATATGACTCCCTTTTAATCTTGTTTTTCTTACTCACTAATCTGGTAACTAGCAAGCATAATGTTTAACCAAAGGATACCTAGCCATGATGCCATGAACAAGGACAAGAAGGTGATCTGGCTCGTTTCTCACATTTCCAATGCTCCTTGATGAAGAAAACGTTCCATGGGTCGAAGTACTCATAGCTTGAGGTCCAAGGCCAGGTAATCTCCCACTGTGATTTAAGTCTGCAATGCATAAGTTTTGTTGAGGCCCATCAAAGACACGAAAAAGAAGAAAAGTTAGAGAAGTTAGTAACCAGCTCAAACCAAAATAACAAACCAAAATAGAAGAAAATAGATCTAGCATCCAAAAACAAATAATAAGCATAGAAAAATTTGAGAGAATTTTGGAAACTGCTGTACATTACAAACTTCGAGTTCATTGGAGTCGGGAATAAGTAATATTGTTGGTTCTAAGAGCAGATACTTCCAAAACAAGCAAAAGTATTCAAGGTTCTAGCTTGGCCTTCCTACAAAATAAGTTTCTAGTGTGATGTGGCCTTGGATTGAAATGTGCTTCCCACTGGGATAAAATAGGGAACATAGACACCAAAATTACAGTAGTGCATTTATGTTAACAGCTAAAGATGCTTGATATAAACATGACCTTCACTTTCTCATCAATGAATAAAAAGTGTAATTAAAATAAAAAAATAAAAGCCACGAGCTTAACCATTAGGGAACATAGACACCACAAATTGTCGAATCTAATTTCATAGTCCATAATACGTGCAATCTCGTAGACGATAGATGCATTTCTCCTCATCCAGCAAGGTTTGCATAACATCTCCATGCCATTGAAAAGTCTATTTTATTTCACTTTCCCTTTACAAAAATATAGCTTCGTGACCAGAACCCACAATTACACGAATGAGATTGAAAATCTCGAACGAAGAGCTCACGAGTTTAAATGGTACGGGATATTCGAAACATTTTGTTCACCCAGCAAGATAGCAAAACCAGAAAACCCATCCAGATTGTCGTCGTCTTCGCGTTTAGACCAATTCGGAAAACAAAATTCATCTTCCTACTAATCACCGACAGGGACTAAAATTCTCGAATCCAAAATTTAATCTGAAGAAAAAGAGACCGCGAGAAGTACCAGATGAGGAACAGCAGGGAGAGGAGGAGGAGGAGGAAGAAGAAGAAGAAGAAGAAAACGACGACGTCCCTTGAGGTCCACGAGAGGCACCGCTTCTTGGAGTGCCAAAAATGGGGTTGTAGTTGCAGCAACAGCGCGCGTGGATGAAAGGCGCCAATGCCATATATATATATATATATAGAGAGAGAGAGAGAGAGAGAGAGAGAGAGAGGAGTGAGATTGTTGCGGAATGTCCAAGTGGAGTCAACAAGAAGCCATAACGTGTTATTGTCTTGGAAGATTAAGCCATAACTTGCCCATGTCCTGCGCTGCGCTGCAACCAGAAGACGAAGAGGCGGGGAGAAAGAGGCGATGGAGCACCTCCATATGCTTATGGTCCAAAACCTTACACCTGTTTCACTCAGCAAACCAAAAATCGCCGATACAAACAAAATAACCAACACGACGCACTACAATACAATACAACGCGTCGACATGTATTTTATACACCCCTATTATACGGTTAAGTTCTTCCAAGGCTTGTTTTCAGAAATTTAAAATTAATAACATGCACTTTTAAAATCTCTCGATTTCTTTTTCTTTTTTTTCCTCAAATGTTTTTTCGTACGACAAAATGGAATGGAATTGAACCACGTTGAACTAGGTCCATGTTGAAAAGTTTTTCTAAGTATTTTCTAGGTTACATTTCAATTTGACTTTATTTCAAATTATGCTATAAAATTTCAAATTTTCAATTATATTTTATAATACATATTTATTTTTGTTTTATGTTATTTCTATGAATGTTTTGTTTCTCCTCTTAGTGATATTAACTGAAAATATTTATCTTAATCCCTGAATTCTAAATTCTAATAATTATTTTTATCTGCGGTTCCAAGTGAATTTAGGCCTCAACTTTTTAATTTTTACTATAAAAAGATAACATTGTCCTCGACTTGTTACTTTTATAATGATAAATTTTTAAAAAAATTAATATAATGTCAATTTAAATATAGATCTATTAGTTAAGATATCTATTTCTTATCAAAATATTGTAGGTTCGAATCTCCCCTATTGTACTTAAAAAAGTAAAAATGAGATGTGTTTTCATATTTTCTCAACCAATCGAAATTGGAATTCGGGACCAGTGAAGATAATAAAGAATTTCAAGACAACTTTCCAAAATATTGAAGCCAACAGAGAGTTTTCATTACTGAACAAAACGATGTACTAAAGACTATTTAAACACTTGCCTCGCTGATTTACATATATACACAATACAAAAGTTTGATCATACATATATATTATACACATTACACATAATGCCTGGATAGCTCCCCTGCTGTCACATAATAGAACAAGAATGGGGGTTCTCATCACTGAACATGGCACCAACATCTTCATCGATGGTTGAAAAGGGTGGTGTCTCGTAATAATAGCCATAATCTGCAGCGAGTCCGCTGCTGCTGGCGTCGTGGTGGCTGCTATCATACTCCTGTGTCAGCTTGTGCTTGCGTGATGAAGAGGAAGGCAGTGAATTGTAGGTGACGACTGGTTTAGTTTGAGGCTGATGCTGAGGAGAGTTAAGGTATTGATAATGGTGGATGAAACCGTGATATTGAGGGTTATAAGGGTACGGCCACAGCTCCGCCGTCCGCCCATTCCGCCGCACTGCCTTCAGAACCTTCTTCTGCTCCGCCCATCCCATCACAGTCACCTTCTGCATGCTCAAATCTATTATCACATCGTCCACACCTGATCATTCATATATGTATATAATATAAGATTTCAATACTTTACATATCTCGACAATATATATCATTCCAAGGAATTGAAATTTTCTACTTTGAATATACCATTGTTTAGAATTACAGAAATTTACTTAAGTTTTGAATACGTACCTTCTAGATTTTCTAGAGCTTTCCTTATTTGTTTTTCACATCCCCGGCAGTCCATGTGAACTCTCATCTCTGTTATCTGAGATAAATTGAAAGTGCAATAATTAAGATGAAATATATCAAATCCCAATATGTCATATGTATAAAGTATAAATGCGGCCAAAAACTAAAAGGTTGACTAGACACTAATTAAATAAATAACCCTTCATTCTCAATTCCTTCCACTAAGATAACCAAGATGAGTTTGAGAACTTCCTAACCAAGAACAGGTATCTGATATGTGGGGTCCTGTGTTTTAAGTTTATTTTTCACCTTTATATATATAAAGAAGTAAGTGAATATTAACAAGCCTAGAATAGTTATTTAAATTAAACAGCAACAACCAGAAGTTTTTATCTAATTCTAGATATGGTGCATTATTTTGATGAAACCAAGAGAATTAAAAATGTATGAAATTGTAGAAAATTCTCATTGTTGTGTATATAATATAACTAATTGCATAGAAAAACTAAAAAGTGACACTTTAGATGATAAACCATGACTTATTCCTACTGGTGTGTTAGTCAAAACTAATTTGTTATTTAGAAGGTATCACATCATTGATTGATATAGAAACCAGAAAGCCAAAATATCTCTCTCTCTCTCCCAAGCATAGTTCTCACAAAATAATGGGAAACACACCTATACAAGGAAAGGTCATCTTTAACACAATAATATATCGAAAACCAACATCACCTTTTTCTTAATAAAAGGATTGGTTGTTATAAATTATAATTATTATTTTTCAATTTTATTTTTTATACCGTTCTTACTTTCTTACAAGAATGGATCTCACTGAATACTGTGAAGCTCACAACAAGAGGAGGGATATTGAACACCATAGTATCAACTATCACAACGCTACAGGCTACATCTTATACCAGCTGAAACTCTCATGCTGAATAGATTCCGACAAGATTAGGCTGGAGAGAGGATTTTTTTCCTTGCAAAACTTAAACGTGTTCTATTAGAAGACATTCTCAAATTTTTGTGGACTGTCGGATTCTTTTCACTCAGAAAAGAACATGCTCATCCAAAAAGTGGCAGATGGATATGGGCTGTCGGATTCTTTATTATTAGCTAAAAAATAGGTTTCTTTGTCCTATAGAAAACAACCCAACCAACAAAAACTCGTAAAGGAATCGAACCCGACATACCCAACATCCCAAAGAACAAACGGGGAATCTTCTATTTTCCGATACTGTTGTTGAAAATACACACAGTACAGGCAGCTATGGTCCAAGAAATACTAAATTTGCAAGTTACCAAGTGAACTGACACACTGACATATGTGTGACCATGAAGGAGGGGCAATTGCCTTCATCTTAATTTAATTTATCATAATTCAAAACATATATATGAAATACTTCAGATTTTGTAATTTTCTCTATTTTTCTTCCTTTATTTTTTAGAATTGAAAGATTATATATATAAAAAAGCTGCCGAAATTTTGCCCAGAGTGTAATGAGGCTTTGAGATATTTGTTAATTTGTAATCTCCAAACACAGCAAAATAACAGTATACTGCAAGAGAGAGAGATTTACCGTCATGTCAGTATAGCAATAGAAGAGGGGCGCGAAGAAGCTATCTCGGTTAAAGAGAGAACAAAACAAGTCTATAAGGAAGATGAAGAGAAGCAACGGTCGATTTATATGCATTACAAGCCGGCCTCGCTTTCTCTCTCTGGGAAACAATGATAGAAAATGCATGGCAGTTACTTGAAACAATTGCCATGGTCAACACCTGCAAATACATAAAATATATATATATATATATATATCATTAGTTAAAGACTCCATTTTAACAAGTCTTCGCTGCAGAAGTTCTAAATTCAAGAATTAATACATACAATCGTCAGCACGACCATTAATTATACCATCACCACATCTTCTTCAATGCAATTTCTTTAATTAAAGGAAAACAAAGTCATCAATCTATCATATCATCATATGTAAATTGTGTATTGCATTTCCATTGCGTACGTCTGTCTCTTTTTTACGAGAAAAAAATTCAACCCTCTCTTTGTACCCTTTTTAATCAGATGCATGTGATGTCCATATGTACAAATATGCATACATGAATGTATTTGATGTATGTATATACGTGGATAACGGATATAGATGCTTTGATGTATGTTTAATATACAAGCAAGTGGTTCTTGAATGCTGCTTATAGTGCAAGAAAGCTGCTGGGCGACAAGGAACAGGTGAATGGTTGCTTTCCATGTATATCTGGCGTAAACTATGGGTATAATGCTGACCAAATGTAATCTCTTTTTGAGTTGCTTTTGTGTGTGTATTTTGGTATTGAATAACGAAAAGGGCTATTGATTTAATAAAGTGAAAACTATGTCAATATATATAAAAGGTGTAGAAGCCCAACAAGGTACATTAATTGTATCCCTAAATGAAATAGTTTAAAAAATGTATTATGTTAACTTCTGTTTTTCTATTCTTCGAAAATAACCCAAGTAGTAAAACTTAATTAGTGTGAAGAACCTATATTAACAGTTCTAATTCCCTCCCTCCAAGTTGACTTGTTAAAAGAACATTGTTTCTAATTAATAAGTAAGAGTTCTTCCTGTCTTTTCGAAAGAGTTACAAATAAAATTCGAAACTTGTTTTTTCAGTTGGTCAATAATCTCTCCCTCAATAATTGGGGAGAGAAACAGAGAACAAGAAAGAAGGGAAATGAAGAGGAAAAAAAGGATTGAACTAAATAGTTGGTCTGACAGTCTCTTCCTGTGAAATAGAGATGGAGGCTAAATCAGAATTCGTAGAATAGATGGTGATGACTCGTGCCCGTACTAAATGCATAAAAGTACTCTAATCTTCAATATTTTTTCCCTTTAATCTTCTTTTTTATTTCTCTTGATACTATCTAAAATTGTGAAATATGTAAGAACAATGTTTCTAATCGAGTTGCTGTTATGACAAAAAAAAAAAAAGAACAAGTAGGGAAGTACCTTCAGGAGAATCCTTCCAATGACATAAATTTACAAGAGTATTGAATCATTCACGTTCAGAGAGCCTCTGGCAAGGGCAGAACAGAAGGAAATCCTGATTGACCTTTTACGTGGTTCGCCAGAACAAAAAAGAACAACAATTAGAAACAAGGAGGAGTTGCTTGATAGTCCAATTAACTACATGTATTTCCAGCCAGAATTCCCAAGCTATGATTATAGTTATAAACTCACGTTCCTCTTGCGTTCATATAGATGGCCCAAATCTTTATCAATCAACACATTCAAACGAGAAATAACTTCTCTTTCTGTTATAGACAATATAATAAAAATCGTGCTGAAAACTGTACACTTCATCTCCTACTACACATACCTATAAACTCGTTTCTATACATTTTTAACAGCAGAAAACCTCTAAGAATTTCAAGAATTGAATACATGCAAGTCCAGCAAGACATTGTAATGACCCTTCTCAATTTTCTCCTCTTTCACGCCATGAAGAAGAAGGGTTTCCATTATTATATCTTCCCATACTATGCCATTAGCTCCCTTTCGCCTTCTTTTCTTCCCAGTATTTACATCACTATTCGTAGCATTTGAGGGAACCATGATCCTCTGAATTCGAATATTGGCAGCATTTATTTTCTCCTTCCTCCTTTTGTATGCATTGCAACTAGAAACAAATGATGGCGGGATACCATTCAACCCTACATCAATCTCCAATAATTGCTGTAATAGAAGCTTTTTGCTTAATTCTGATTTTCCCTCCCACCACTCTGTACCGGAGGGAAAATCAGCTTTTCTTCCCTGCTTTCTTCCATAGACCTCTACAATCTCACCCGATTACCTGAGATGATCCATTTCATTCAAAAACTTGTTATAAATCAAGGATAAACATTCATGTGAAATGTTGAGCTTGTTCCTATAGTCACAACTCGATTCATCAAGCCTACTCTTGCTCTGTAACTCAAAGTACTGAGAATCATCTTCCAAATTATTAACTTCACTCCCATACTCAAACTCTTTTCTTAAACACTCGTTTACTGCGTCCTGCAAATCAATCCCCACATTCTCTGAATTCTTCCCCTTAGCACCAGCATTTGACATTGATTTCAACTCCATATACTGGATCACGAAAGGTGCATTCTTCACAACCTTTCCCCAAGGCAACTTTTTGCCAACCTCCACAAGTGCCTGCAAAAGTTCCCTGTACCTCTTCTTACTCGTAGAAACATTGGCATGAACCTTCATTGCTACATTGTCAATACTGACTTCAACGTTATTCAATTCTGACATTAGAACCAACACAGCAGCCACCATAGATAGTGGTTGCCGCCCAGTTGTCAGGAACCATTTCATAGCACACTGTAACATCAAGATTTCTTGCTTAACCATTCTCTCCATTGTATCTGCTTCTACTCTTGAGAAAGACGGTGAATTCCTTCCCGCCCGCTCTAATGACCCCACAATATTAAACACCGGGAACTCAAGCCCTTTAAAATCCAAAAAATCGACAACTCTGAGAACCATTCTGCCAAGTTCATGAATATCACATTCAATGGTCGATGCAACCTCCGACATTGGTAATGGAATATTATCCTTACGCATGGAAACATAAGCACAAGCACCAACGAGAATTGGGAACCACCCACCTAGTCCATACTCACCTTCTGTAATCGTCGATACTAAAAGCCTAACGTCGTTGGATTTGGAAGGAGTCAATCCTAATCTAAACGTAACATCTTCAATAATTTTTTGAGCCTCAAAGATTTTCTTGTCTTTGTAATTCAGAACGCCACCTGAATCTGAGGTTCCAACGCGGACGAATGTGCCCTGTGGACCATTGATATCGCAAAGCTGGGCCTCGTAGTTGTCAAATTCCTGAACAATAGCGCAGGAGGAGCAAATCAGGTTGCCGGAGACATCGTCACGGAAAAGGGACCTGCTGCCGCAATTCTTGCAGGAACGCATCGGAGAGACGAAATTGGAGGCAAATTCAGTACATCAATTTCGAGGTTTACTGAAGATGAGAAAATTATAAGCAGGGAGATTTCACCGATGAAGAAAATATCAACGTTTTGTGCTAAGTGCAAACCCTAAGAAACGTTCCTCTTCCTAGAGATATGCAAGTGCCGGGTGAGGGGTGACTGTGAGAAAGATCGAAATCAGCGGCGGGAATTGGAAGAGCTGAATTTCAAAAATGGGTCGAATGTATAAACTGCACGTTTATGGGCCCGAATAATTATATCGGACCTTGGGCACGTTCATTGGGCCTTCTAAATGGAAAATCAAAATTTACCATTGTACATCGAAATACCCAGAAATATAAGGATGTATTTGATGATTTAAAACACAATATTAAAATCAGAAAATGGAATGAAAAACAGGTTGTATAACTTATATTACAATATTTTTTAATATGTACGTGGTAGAAAATTTAGAAATTGAATTTTAATTTAAAAAATTGTTCGAAAGTTTAATAATAGATTTAGGTTTTATATAATTATTATTTTACAATATTATATCATTTATAATATATTATGTTTGACTTGTTTGAGTTTATAACCTGAAACAATATATTTATCAAATTTGTTATTTAATTTTGCATTCTAAAATTTTATATTCAAAATTAGAAAAGTAAAACATATAAATGTTGTTTTCAAAATTTTTAAAACAAATATGCTGAACATATATTTTAAATGATTTGAGCAAGGAACAAAATCGATGGCCACCTACTTCTTTTATTTAATTGAAGAAATAATTGGAAAATAAAACAGCAAGTACAAAAATGAGTAATAACCCCAGGAGAGACTAGTACGATTCAATTCAACATTTTGTTCATTCCGATTTGATTGTGTCATGGCTCTATAATTCGGATTAGGTTTATCGTTGGATGAACTGCATTGCTGATATTGACCTTAGAAAAGAAACGGCAGGTACAGCTAGTCCGTGAACAGCCAACCATTTTACTGTAAAAATAGGATAAATTTTATTGAGTCATTTGGTCATGGTTGTCCATGAGATTAGTCATTCCATGGAAGAAACTTCCGTTGTAATAAAATAAATAGAAAACAAATGTCTGTTTCAGAACTTTTTCAAAACTGTTTCATATTTTTTAGAATAAAAATTCAATAGATATCCGTTTATTTATTTTATTTTTTTGAGAGTAGGATATACATTTGCTTCTTGTTTTTTACAAGTTTCTTTTTTCCCATTTAGTATGTTCGTATATGATTTGATTTTTTAAAATAAAATAAGTCATCATTATTTTCAAAAGCATAGGTTAATAGGTAACAACTTCAATGTGTACATGGAATTTAAAAAAAAAAACTAAAAAAAAATATAATATGTACCATAATATTAACATAAAACCAAACCATACAATCACAGTTTTATTATAATTTATAACAAAAAATTCAAATTTTATCCAAAAAAAAAAATTGAAAATAATTTATCAATATGCACCCTTGTTTTTTCGGCCTAGAGAGTTGAAGCATTCATTATCCCCACAAGTTTATATTTTATAATTCATCACGAAAATCAGTTTACCTTTTTCTTCTGAAGATTTTTCCAAATTACTTAACGCACACGGTGTGAAAATATAATATAATACCTTTATCGACATGAGTTTAGCCCAGTCATTAAAATACATTGCTTCTTAAAAAAAAAAAAAAAAGAACCTTCCAATTTGGTAAAAATAAAAAATTTAAAAGTTGGAGTTAGAAGTGACTTGAAATTCACTATGCAATTCACTTCTCATCCAAAAGATATAGGATTCAAATTTTCAAAATTTCCTTTCCCAATATCAGCATCCAACAATTCGAACTTGTGAAAATGCCAAGGATTGAACTTTTCAATACTCTACTAAATCAACAAGTTAAAATTGCTAGATTTATAGTTCTAGGAAAAGAAAAGAAGCATGAGCCTCCAGAAAACCAATAGCAGCATCATAATAACTGATCGCAAGTAACCTTTATTTTCTTTCTAATGTATTCACATTAGGCATTCATCTAATCGGCTTTTATGAAGTTGAAAAGCAGGGTTAACCCAAGCTCCGCAGCTGCACTGCATACCAGCCCAGTTGAAGGAACCCAAGCGAGCTTTGCATCCGATACACACAAGTTTCTCTTCCACATGGCCGTCTTGTACTGGTCAATCAAAAACAACAAACGAGTCAATTTCGAGCAAAGTTCATTGAAAAGAAGAAAAAAGGGGCTCTGGTTCCTTAATCTTACAGGTTTCCATCCATTTCATTGGTTCAACAAATATAGAGGTGCAATCAGCTGGTTTGTTCTCCCCTCCCCGTGGACTACCATTTCTCTTACTCCACTTGAAGCACGATTCACCTTTTCCTCTTTCGTGGGTGACTATACTCTCTTGCGTGGCAACAATTCTACGACACTTCTTACACCGATACACAGCTTGAGGATTTGAGTGGGATTCCAAACTAGAATTATTTGCTTCAGCCATTGCTTTATCTTTACAATGGCGCCTGATACTGGTAAAGTCGGGAGTGAAAGAATAAATCTTGTTAAATAAATGGAGAAGAAAAAGACAAGAACATAGCAGCATAGAGACAGAAACTTCACCAACTTGGCCAGACTAGACAACAGATTAAAGAGCATTCAACAAAAAAGATTGAAACTGGGTCAGTAGTATTCTTCCCATCCTCAACACCCACGAGATCCTACAAAAAAATGCTTACCACTTGGTGTGCTTCACCATTGGTGCGCTACTTTTGCTATATAAGGGGGTGGAAGTTTGGCTCCTTGAGGCCCTATAGGGTGGTTTCTTTAAAGGAAAAGCCAAAATCCTTTGGAGCTGTGCAATAAGAGCCACTCTGTGGAGTTTACGGAAAGAAAGAAATAGCCGGGTTTTCAACAACAGGACTCGTTCTTTTGATTATTTTTGTAATTGTGTACAAAATACTGCTTCTACTTGGTGTCTAAATCACAAGGTTTTTTCTTATAACTACCGTCTTACTATGCTTACACATGATTGGTATGCGGTCATTCATTAGTTTTCTGTGAGGCGGAGGCTAACTCATCCCCAACCCATAGGCTGTTCCTTTTTGTCAATATATACTTCTATGTTTCCTATCAAAAAAAAAAAAAAGTATTCTTCCCATCTTCAGAATCATGGACCATGCAAAAGGTAATACTCCACCCTCAAAACATTTCCAGAGTATAAGATGTGAAAACTTTCAATCAAGAGCAAGGTTGAAACATGAAAAAATTCAAACGTTAAGAGTTATTTTTGATGCACTTGATCATCTACAAATGCTACCACCCCTCAGAAATCTAAACATGCACCAGCATTTAGCATCCACACCAAATAGAGCTTCAAAGTAAACCAACCCCACCCCGCTTCCCCCGCCCTAAAAAACAGGTAAGAGTTATCAAATGTCATAGAATTCAAGTTTTGGCAAAATTAGGTAGTCTTTGAATGCCCCGCAAGAAATGCTAAGGACTTCACTCAAAACAAAAATTCTAAGAATAAATTGGCATTATAAAAAAAATGGTTCGTACTATACTACCTTCAGAAAAAGTAACACTCCACTTTGATTCATGAATCAGAATCGTTATTGGATATGTCCGTTCACTTGTGGAATCTACCAATCCCAATTCATGAATTGAAGAAAAGAGCAATTTCCTATGGTTGGAAATCCCTTCTCAAAGGCTTAAAATAATATATAACACACATGATTCATGCAGTACACGTACATCTTATCTAGCCTTAGCCACAATTTGTCATATATTATGAGCACTCATAGTTTCATGGGATTTACAGTTGCTTCAGTTACCATAAACATCACTGCAAATCATAACCTGTCGAGTATTCACACACAACAGCTCATCTCTACGTAGTAAAAAGAAAAGGACAACTCGTTCACCAACTCTACAATAATGCAGATTAAATAAGTTCCTAAAGTAAAAGAACACCCACGCTATATATTTCTGCTATCTTAAAAAGGCAAAAATATCTCCAGGTTGAAACGTTATAGGTTCGAAAGAAAACCTCGGTTCCCTTTTTTTCCCATTTTCAGTGGAATTTCTAGAACCACAATCACAAAAAGACACAAACAATGTCAGGATGCACTACCCTAAGTAACGCCACAACGGGACGGAGAATAATTCAGCTCGGGGCAAAAATTCGAATCATCCATTCGTCTTAAAGAGTGAGATTGAAAGAAATTCCGTTTTCGATGAAAGACAGGAATGGAATCACTTGTTAGAGTTGGCTTAAGAAACTGGACACACCTGAGAAAAGTTGCAGCGTCGTCGTTACCCTTTAATCTTCGAACTCCTCTGGGAAACGATCTGGAGCAGAAGAAGGATAATTTCGAAACAAAAAGAATGAAAATCAGAAGGAAACTGGAGAATATTTTATTATACTTCCCGAAATGATCGATAATCCGAGTCCGGACTCCGCAGTGGAGCGAATCTCTGGTTCGATAGGCGACCCACACCGCGAAGCTGCTGCGTTTAATGGGAGAGACCCTTTAGCGGGCCGGTCCGTGGCACGTGCCTCATTGGCCTTGAATCCTTGATAAAGATAACATTCTTTTTTAAATATTATTTTAGTATATGTATTTATCGCTTCGGTTAATTTTTGTTTCCGTACCTACCAATTTCTAACTTTAGTTTATTTTAAAATATGTACATTGGTCAGTGTATTTTTTTAAATTAATTATTTTGATCTCTATTCACAATCTTTTAACACAAAATTTATACATAATAAAAATCGTTTGATATAAAGTTATGGTTACCTATGTCAATTAGAATTTAATTATTGTATTCGATTTAAAAATCGTGAGTTCGAATCCCCACATCCTACATGTTATACTAAAAAAATCATTATTACATTTTAATATATTGAATACACTATCGTGATAAAAAAATGAGATTGATTTTTTTTTATATCCGTAAATGTTCGATACAACTTACACACACCTAAACTAATCTTATGAGTTATCCCTACAACATTTAGATTGAAAATATAATTAAATAACTAAAATGTACTTTTTAAAAAATATAATGACTACGAGGATCATTTTGAAAGTATAGGAAATAAAAGGAACCAAAGTTGAAAGTCGAGGAATCAAAATGAATATTTTAAAAATATATGGATCAATATGAACTGAAGTTGAAAATACACTCCTTAAACTATCTTTTTCTTAAGAATATTTTAACCTTCTTTTTTTTAAATGGTATAATTATGTTTTTTGTATACTGTATAAATATGTAGTATATTAAATAATTGTGGTAAACTTTTACTAATATTGTATATTTTAATTATGTTTTTAAAATAAGGAAGTCTTAAGAATATTTTAAGAAATGTTATTTGGGATGCAGTGAGACTGTGAGAGTAAGGTGTTCACCTGACAGGCCACTTCTGGGGATTAGATTCCCGATTTATCGTTAAGAATACTTTTATTTGTATCGATAATTTGAATTGGAAAATCCTAAAATTCTAAAATTTATTGTTTCATGAATTATGATTATTTTTAAATGGATATTTCCATGTGGTTTAATCATTTAGAGTAAGATCCGCAAGGATGATATAAATTTGGTAGCATCACTCGATTCTATTAGAAGTTATTATTCTGACCGTAGTGACATCATTTTATTGCGACAAATCACTTACTATGTCCCTCACTTATTTCTTTTAGTTATAGTGATAACGGTAACAGAATGATAGCGATAGAGAATAACGATAAAGGTCGATATAGTGATAATTTATATTGACAAAATACTTCTAATTTCATCTCATAGGTAACGATAATGGTCGAGATAGCAATAATAACGATAATAGTAGTGATAATAAAGGTAGTGATAGCAATAGTTTATATTTGCAACATATTTTCAAATTTTTTTATTGATTTCTTACTTTTCTCTTTCAATTTTTTCCCAAATACGATTCCTTATTTATTATTTCAAAATTTTCACTGTTTATTTCTCTTTTAATTCTATCTTTATTTTTATATTTATCTCTGCCGTTACCTCTATTTATACTTGTATCCCTACAACTACTTATGTTTATCTCTTATTTTTCTCTTTCAATTTTTTTCCAACTAGAGGTAGAAGATAGAGATACGGGTCAATATAGGTATAGAGATACGAGAAAAAAATAAAAAAATAATTAAGAAAACGTGAAAGAGAAGCAAAATTTGGATATTCCAAAGTTGGAAAAGAATTAACTCAATATTTTGATTTTAAGACCAAAAAAGAAAAAAAAGGAAATTAAAGTGAACAAATAAAAATGAAATAAAATTAACAGCACAAAAATTATATTATTACTAGGGGTGTTCACAAGTTAGGTTGGGTTGGGTCGGGTTGGGGGTATTTTTGGAACCAACCCGAATTTTTGGGTTGGAAATTTGTGGGAACTGTCGGGTTGTAAAACAATGGCCAACCAACCCAACCCAATAAATTCGGGTTGGGTTGCCGGGTTCTTTTTTTTTAATTGATTAATTAATTTACTTTTGTTTTGTTTATAACATGGACCAAACAAAATATAGAAAAACCAAAATCTTAATTTAAGCACAAATTCAAATCCTAATTGAAACCAGTCCTAATTTAATACAAATTTTAAAATTTTACATTATCCAAAGTTTATCTAAAGTTCAAATCCAAATTGAAATAAGCCCTAATTCAACAATATTAAAAGATTACAATATAGAGAGATGGGGGAGATTGGACATGAAATTGAAAAGGTTAGAAAAGAGAGAGAATCAAAGATTCAAGAGGGGAAGATTGAGTTGAAACTTAAAATTAATGGTTTAGATTAAAAAAAAAAAGAAAAAGAAACTCATAATCTCGGATTGGGTTGGGATTTTTCCAACCCAACCCAACCCAATGTTAGATTCAACCCAACCCAACCCAATCCTTATGAGTTGGGTTGGGTTCGTCGGATTATCTGGTTCTTTGAACACCTCTAATTATTACTTTGAAAAAATTGAGAGATTCAAGTTAGAAAAAATTGAACTCAATAAAAAAACAACAAATAAATAAAATTAGCCGAGCAAAAGTAGTCATGAAATTTTGAGGAAGAAAAATTTAAAAATTATAAACTGGGTAAAAGAATTAACTCAATAAAAAAGAAAAAAGAAAAATCAGAGGGAAGGAGAATGTTAGAATAACAAGTTCTACAGCACGCGATCGTGTCTGATCGACAGCTTCAAACTAAAGTTTTATCAAAATAAAAAAAATGAAAATGATAATTCCCAACAGAAAACCTAATCAGTGCAAGTTTCTATCAAAATCCACGAAATTTCATAGATAATGAAATGGAGTGAGGACGGACACGGAAAGCGGTCTCCGTTCCACCCCAGTAGGTGCTTGGTTGAACTTGAACTTGTGAATTCAAAATACAAGAAAATTGGTTTAAACTTATGTATTACAAAATAAAATATATTTAAAACATATAATATTTTTTTTCATTGAATCAATGCAATACTATTTGTCAAAGCGAGCATACTCAGGTAATTGACATATCCCTCCAACTAAGAGGTTGTGAGTTCGAGTCTCTCTCAATATCATCTTTGAAAAACAAAAATCAAATCAAATTTAACTACAAAATCTAAAAAAAAAATCTTAAAATTAAACAAATCAAAAACATTTATTTTTGTAAAAAACAAACTTTAAATAGAATGATACCTTTTGTCAAAAATAATAATAATATAATGATACCATCTCCTAAATATTAACGAAAAAGCAAAGAATAATGATGGACAATTATTGTGGAGACTTAGAACTAAGTCTATATATCACAAGTAGAAAATGAGAAGTTGGGGAAGGAAAACTGAGTTGTGAGTAATTGTTGTGTAGAAGATGATGAATAACATTATTAGGTTGCAGCCACTGAATAAGCATACGTTTGATTAGAATTTAAGGTACCACAATCGAATCTATTTTTTTTAATTAAATTTAGTTCAAAATTTAAATATTTAATACAATTAGATAAATTGATTTTATTTTAATTAACTGTTTTAAAGATTTTGTAGTTGAATTTAATTTAAAGTTTATTTCTTTTAATCAGATTCTTTTATGCCTGGTGTTGATTTTGTTAGATCTTTTATAGTTAAGCTTAACCTAAAGTTTGATTTTTTTAATGGATTTTTTATGATATGTTTTTTTTTTTAGATTTTTTATAGTCAAATTTAATTTAAAGTGTGTGTTTTTTTTAAATAAATTTTTTTTTGTTTGTTTTAAGATTTTGTTGGATATTTTTTAGTTAAGTTTAATTTGATTTTAGTTTTTAAAAAATATTAAGAAAATTTTGGGAATACTATGTATAGATAAAGAGATCTTGTACAAAATAATTATATGAGACGACCTAGAATACCTGGTTAAAGAGATTGTCTAAACGACCTGGTTAAAGAGATGGTCTAAACGACCTGTCACTTCATAGATCGTCTTTTCACTTATTTTTCAAACATTATTTTTTGAAATAATTTGGTGGATGATATAATTTTAGAATAAATTTAATAATATGCAATATTACAAAAAAATAAAAATAAAAAAGGTCCCATCATTCTAGAGCTGTTTTAGAAATAAATTTTGATATTTGGTTCTAGAATTGGTCTTAGATATAATCTTAATATTCTTTAAATTTTTGTAAAAATAAAAATTAAACAAAAGGCAACTTGATTTGCTATTCAAAAAACGTTCCAAACAAATAAACGACGCATGATTTGTTATAAGGAAATACTTTTTTAGAAAAAAACCAAACACCCACTGTTCAAAGTGACAAAAATATGAACATTTTAAAATATTTTCGTTTTAAAATAATTACAATAATTGGGTTTGTTTGTTTCCTTTCTGCTTCCAGTTATTTGTCGTTTTACATGACTTTTGAGAGGCCCACTACCACCAAGTCAGCTTTCAATTTTTAGTGATTTTTTCCTTTTTAACTAAAATTTTAATGTATTTCCTTCCAGAAATTTGGCAATTCAAAAAGTATATATAAAATATTTAACATTTTACAACTTTATAGGTTTTTTTTTCCGCCCCTCTTAAATTTCAACAATAAAATATTATCTATTATTTATTCATTTCTCAAAACAAAAAAAATTTTAAAAAAATTGAAAATTTGAATCTTCACTCCATATGTTATTAAACTCAAAAGATGTATATATACCATACTAATGTGATTTTGGGGCATAATTTATTTGGAAGACTTTTCTAAGTAGACTTTGTATTATTTTAATATGATTCATAACACGTGACAGTATTAAAAAATATTATGTGGGTGGTTCATAAGGTTAGTATGAGTTATTGGCTATATTTTGGTCCATTCATCTATATTACAACTAAAGAAGATGTAGTCAGAAAAAAAAAGAAAGAAGAAGAAAATTCGAATCTCTACCTCACATTTATAATATTATACTATAAAAATAATCAAGTGATCAATTTTTATAATAAAAATATTGCTTTATTTTATATCATATTTTTTAAATTAATTATTAAATTAAGTCAGGTTTGTTAACCTTTCCAATTTATGAATATAATTTTTAATAATATTTTCAAAATTATATTAAACTTTTAAATTAAAAAAGTGTCTTTCAAATTATATGAAATTGTCTTACTTTTCCTATTTTGACCTACAAATTATATATTAAACACCATAAAACTAAAAATCAGGCAATGACTTTGAATATTTTAGTTTTTAATTAAAATTAATTAGAAAACAAAGAAAAGATAGAGCAAGAAACAATAAACAATTACACTTTTTATTTCAAAATGAGGGAGAAACAAAGGTACAATAAGCACAGTTTGATAACGTTTTCATTTCTTACTTATAATAGAGTAACGTAAGTATTTGACAACTATTTATATCTATATTTTCTGATTTTTTAGGAACGTTATCAAAATTGAATAGAAATATTAGAAATAACAAAATTAAGTTATTATTTTTTTTCCTGTTTCCAATTTTTTTTAAAAAATACAAATAGAAATATTATTTTATCCTTTTGATTGGTAACTAATAAAAAACAGTTACAAAATGTAATTATACTTTTCTTATTAAAAAAAATATATAAATGGAAATGTCAACCAATAGACCGTAAGTTTGTCAACTATGAGTGAAATGTTAATAATAAATAAATGAAACGTAAAAAACCAATTTGAGTTAATGTATTTGTTTCTCAAATAGTTAATTAAATAATTCAGATTAAATTCAAGTGCTTATTATTTCCTTTCTTCAGATAAGAGCAAAGTTTTATCGAATGAATTGCGTTTATGTTATTTCAACACTCTATCAAATAAATATTATTTAATTATAAATACATATTTTATATATATTCATAAAATAGTTAGGTGCAAAAAAGAATAATATTTAAAAAATGCTTTAATCAAGAGACTAAATTAAAATGACCTTTCACAAGCTAGAATGATTAAATTTGCAAAGGCCACGACTCAAAAAGACAAAAAGTATTTGACTCAAATTAACCCAATATTTGAATAATTTGAGTCTTAAACAAAGTAACTTGTTTTTTTTAGTAGTTTGATCTTAATTCAAGACTTGAAATATGAAATTTAAATTTATATGTTTTAAACTTAGAGAAGTAAAATCAAATATTAAAATAAGACTTTATATATGTATATATATTTTGTAGTGAATTTTTGTTAATTTCTTAGTGAATTTTGTGTAATAGATAATCTATTTGGAAAACAATTAAGAGCGATTTTATCTTAAAACTGACCATTTTGAAACCAACCAATTTATATTTGATTTTATGTATTTCTTTTTAATTAAAGGTCATCTTATGTGTGAAAAAAAAGAAAAAACAAAAAACAAAAAACCATAGAAGAGTCAAGGAAAAAACTATATTGGCCCTTTCCTTAGCCACATTACATGTTGGTTTATTCTAAATCTCTAATCATAGAATTATGAAAAGTGACTTAGTCCCTTTATCCACTACGTATATTTTATTAATTTTTAATGAGACGTCATGAATATTATTGTAGAGTTGTCCATGAAATAGTCCAAAAATATCATTAGATTAGGTAACAAATAGGATTTCTTTTAGTGGGGAGGTAGTATTTAATATTATCTATCCCTTTTGATAATTAACCTTTCTTTCTTTCTTTTTTTTTTTGGGTTATTGTGAAATATCATGTATGCACATAGCGTAAGACAAAAAAACATTATTTCAAAAAACCCAAAACATTGTTATCTATCTTTTTGACTTCAAAACATTGTTATCTCTTCCTAAAAAAAAAAAACATTGTTATCTATCAATGTCGTACTTTAAAAGAATTACATATTAAGTATAATATAATAATAAACAAAATGCTAATACAAACAGTTGGTCAATTTTCACTTCCAAAGTTATTTATAATTATTTGCAAAAAAAAAAAGAAAAGGAAAAAAAAGAGGGGTTATTTATATTACTTCCAAAGACTTAAATGCATTATGATGTCATATCTCCAAGAAAAAGGTGATAAGACGAAAAGCCCCTGGAATTTAGCATTTGAGTATCGGTAAACGGGGCCTAATTTTGTCTTTTCGATCTATATGATTGCTTACGAACACCACTCGCTTTGGCTCTTATAATTGACTTCCGCAAGGCTACATCGTTACGAAGGTCCAGTCAACTGGAATCCAACAAGAATTGCCCCCTCTGCGATTCTCCCATCTTCAGCAAAATTCTGCCCAATACCAGATTCTAATTCCTTTTCATTATCCATCCAAATCAATCTTTCTTCAATCCCATCCTAGAATTAATCGAAAAAACCCATCTCAAATCTTGCATTTCCAAGTTCTTTCCAAGCACACAGTTCCCAGAATCAATCTCGACTTCACTTCCAGACTTGGAAATGCTCAAATTCAAGACTATCAAGAAGAAAATGTGGATGTTTTCCCTCTGATTCCCTCCGAACGTCTATATTTGCACAAATCGTTATGGAAGGTATGAAAAAACGAGCAATCAAATTCGCCATTATTGCCACAACAATTACCAGCAAGAACTTCAGCAACATATTCTGTGTAGTACAACGAAGCCTCCCTCTCCACAAGCTTTCCTTTTGGTTCGCCCCCACGAATCGCCCTCCCGGACTATTGTCTTGGACCTTTGGTTCGTAAGCGATTTCCGAGTGCCAATTTCTTTTTTGGGTTTTCTGATTTTCCAATCCATGGCCTACTCGTACGACCCGACTACTTCAATCGACCCGTTTTTTCATAGTTTAGGGAGCCTTGATTCTGGACTTGTGCAACGTGGTGGGTCAATTTTATCTCAGTCTTTAGTGTTGAATTGTGAGAAGGGGGAGATTGTAAAAGCCCCAATTCATCCGTCGAAGAAAAGGGTTTCGGAGGAGAAAGCACTTGCGGCGTTAAGGAACCACAGCGAGGCCGAGAGGCGGAGGAGACAGAGAATCAATTCCCATCTCACGACGCTGCGTGGCCTTGTTCCTTGCCTGGTAAAGGTTAGCCATATTCAATTACAGTTTCATATTAATTTGTCTGAATTTATATTGAATTCAATAATCGATTGGACRAGGTTGCTGAGAAATTAGCAAGTATTTGATTGAACTTGAACGATTACTAATTTTCAAAGAGTGTCAACTACAATCCGAGAGAACAATTTATTTAGTATCAATTATTTCACGGTCTAATTGGATTACCAATCTAATTTTACGTGATGGAAATTTCTGAAGCTTTTTGATGTGGCA
>NW_019104502.1:1188896-1246188 GCF_001995035.1 Momordica charantia | reverse complement strand
TACTACTTTATTTGTTTATCATAATATATTGAAACAGGATTTCCTGATAAACGACTCAGAAATCTATAAGCTGTAAGATTATGCATCATAACATCCTGAAATCTTCTGGTTTCTACATTAATGGATAATGAGTTTGGTTGTAATTTAATGATATCATTGATGGATGCAGAATTTTTGTTGTTGCTGAACTCAGAGATTTTAGATTAAATGAAAAAAAAAAATAAAGGAAAGAGGTTAGTATTCAACATGTGTATCTTGCATATTTTGTAGCAATCCAGAAAACTTTCTGATCTATGGTAACTGATATATTTGTATTCTTTAACAATCCAACTGAATTTTAGAAGTTCGAGCAAATTCATTATAAGTTCAAATTTGAGAAGTTCGAGAGTTGATATTTTGCTTTTATGTTTTCACTAGATTTTCTTCCGCTGAATTTGCTAGAACAAACATCTTCCAAATGTGCTACTTAGTTGCTTAAATTCAATCGGTGGACTAGTAGCGATTGGTTCCGCTTTCTGAAGAATTTTCTGTTGATCTTTTCCTGTAAACCTTCTGATGATGAATTGCTGTAATCAGAGGGACAAAGCCACACTGCTCGCTGAAGTTGTCAGCCAAGTAAAAGAGATGAAAAAGAAGGCTTCAGAAGCCAGCAATGGCGTTTTCGTTCCAATGGACACCGATGAAGTCAAAGTTGAACCTTGTGGAATTGAAGTGAATGGATATATGTCCTTCAAGGCAACTCTTTGTTGTGAATATCGACCCGAGCTTCTCTCTGATCTCAAACAAACCCTTGACTCCTTTCACCTAAAGTTGTTGAAGGCAGAAATATCAACTTTGGGAGCCAGGGTGAAGAACGCATTCTTTTTCACCAGTTCCATTGCAGAGAATGGCGACCATTCTGATGCTTCTCGACATCTCGCATCATCCGTTCGCCAGGCAATAAGCTTTGTGCTCGAGAAGGCTTCTTCCCCAGAATACTCGCCAAGAACAACACTCTCAACAAAAAGGCGAAGGCTGTCTAGCTTCGATACGTCAAGCTCCTCCTCCGGATCATAAACTCTGTTTGCGTCGACGGTGACACTGCTTGTTTTCATCTCTTCGTCTTGCATTTGCCTACATGTTGTGGAAATAATCAAATACACAAAAAACCCGTTGTGTGATATATTGACTATTGAGTTGTGGTTGTCATTTCTACTTTTGTGTACCATATGTAAACATTGTATGCTTGGTGTTGGCGCAATCAGCCCAAGAAGTTGGAATGCTCTTGGATTATGATTGGCCACATTGTATCTTATATTTGTATGATCTATTATTCTATTTGCGATTCCAATTTTCCATATCACTTACTGCAGGGGAAATTCAGAATTTGAATTTTGATGTTAACAAACCGAGCTTATATTTAATAGTTAATACTTATTATAGATTGCGATTCCCTAACTCCACGAGCAAAATAATTTATGAAATTTTCTTTTTTATGTTACATGATAAGTTTTATAAATCGAAAAGTCGAAACTTATCGTCCATTCCTTTACCCATTGTAAGCACATACCACTTCAATTGGAGTTTATCAAACATTCCAAACATCTACATGTTTGTTTTTTTTCCATGGCGCGGGGATATGGTAATAATTCATTGAAATAAGGCCTTGCTTGGTAAAATCCAAAACTGGGTAGTGGAAATTCACTCACCCGATTAATACTGCCCACTCTGCTCACATATTAGTGCAAGGTTCCAATTGGCCGTTACCATCTTCCAATTTATTAACTTTTGCCCGTGTAACACGTGTTTCCAAGCAAGCTTCTCAATCCATTATATTACAGGTTAAAGTAGTTCTTTTTTTTAATTTTTTTCTTGCAGAGGTTAAAATACCAGTGGAGTCTCTTGCTCTCAATTTTGGTTCATTTTGTCACAGGATTTTAATTTGGATTCATTTTAGTTCTGTACTTTCAAAATGTTCATTTTAGTCCATGTACTCTCAAAAAGTAGTCATTTTGGTCTCTCTCTCTCTCTTTTTTTTTTTTGAAATTAGCCATTTTGGCCTCTTAATTTTACTTTTAATCTCGTTTTTTCTATCACAATTTCAACACGACACTACATTCAATATATTTCTTGAAATATGACCATGACTTTATATTAAGGTATTTCCATTTTGAGTACAATTTGTGCTTAAATTTTGCAAATAGGGACTAAATAATCAATTTTTAAAAGTATAGAGATCCAAACGAACATTGTAAAAATACATGGACTAAAATGAACTAACATTAAAAGTTTAAGGATCAAAATAAATATTTTAAAACTACATGGACTAAAATGGATCAAATCTGAAAGTACAAAGGATCAACTTAGTATTTTAACCTGTATTATTTTAACATGACATCTCATTTGCTCCAATGGGACCATATCTAAACTTTTATTTTTAAAATAGAAAATATGATAGCTCTTCATTTTTTATCTTACCTATCAACATTTTGGTGGAGGTCTAAGAAGATGGATCTACAAGACATCCAAGTATTGTTGTTTTCAAATTGCTCTCAACTTCATGTAGGCTGATATTTAATGCCACTCATCATTCTTTTGCATAGTATATGTCAAATATTGACGTTGGTACAATTCTCAATATTGCCATGTAAGGTGAATTATTACAAAAAGACGACCCGAAAATACAAGTAGACAAAAAAAAAAAAAACACATTGGAAATTGTCGACAAATGGTATAACATTTCACACACATGCGTCTATGCTTTTTAATTGTGCTGTGTTGGCCCGTGGGAGAACTTTGGAGCCTACCGCGAAACGCTCTATTCGACTTTCTCGAATTTGGTTCAGTATTTTGTTGACTAAAAATATTATTATTATCAAACTGAACATAGCTCAAATGGTTAAGATACCTATTTCTGATCAGGAGGTCAAGAATTCAAATCCTACCCTCACAATATTGAATTCGATGTGACTAAAAATATTATACCATTTTTACTAAATCTATATATATCAAAACCCAAAACTCACATTTTTTTTCCTTTCGTTTTTATGTCATGTGTTGTAATTAATATCAAAAAAGCTAAAAATACAATTTAGCAGAAAAACAAAAAACAGAAAAACAATTACCTGCCAAGAAGAATATGAATAACTTCCATGGCTCGTGAAGCTCTGAAATTGAAGTGACAGCTCCCTCTGTGTATCACCACGAAGCACACACTCTCCTCCGGTTCTTTCTTCTCTCTGTTCATTTCTCATATAGAAATCAGAAATCAATTCATTTTCTCTAATCCATCACCAATCATGTCTCCTCCTATCTCGCTGTATTCGTACGTCAAAATACGGTTCATCAATCGCGTCCGCCGATTCCTGCGCTCCAAATTATCGCGAAAGCGATTCCGCATGCCGTCTGATCCATCGGATATTTCGAGGACCAAAGTTAGGGAAAAGGAAGAAGGTATGATCCGGAAGTATGATCGGGCCTACGTGTTGCAGTTGCAGAGGACAGTGAAGAGTCTCCACTTCGGTAACGGAGAGGAAAAAGAGAAGGCAGCCATGGATATTGGGAGGTTGCTTAAAGAGAGYGCGAAGGTTAGAAAATTGATGGTGGATCTCGGAGTTATACCTGCTCTGGTGGCGATGGTGGATTCCGATCAGTTGATGGCGGGGGAGAGAATTCAAGCGGCGGTTAGGGCGTTGATCGAGCTTGCTAACGATAGTTTCCTGTAAGTTCATTCCATCTCTCTTCGGAGTTTCTGGTTCTTCTAACTTAATTTGTTTTGAATTGAAAAGAAATTAGGTTAACTTATGATTCTGGTTTCTGCAATCAGTCATAATAATCCATATATTTTCATTTATCCGAGTAAAATAAATCAGTTAAGTCAATGTATTAATTGTCTACTTAAATTGTAATTAAAAATTGATGTGACATTAAGTAAAAGCTAAAGTGACGATATGATATGTCATTAGGTTATAGAAAGTTAGATAATCAATATCAAATACTATTAGTACTTATGAAGTTTTCTCTGTTTCTAGTTCGATGTTTCAGTTAAATTCCATGTTCTTGAAATTAACTATTTAATACCTATTTTTAATACATGAATACAAACTTGAATTATGAAATTCTGCTCGACTTTAGTGAAGAGGAGGTAGAAGATCAACTCAATCTAAAGCTTCGAAGATTTAGGACAGTTGCTCTGATCGAACAACTTGAATAATTAACCAAAAAGCTGTTCACAAATAGCTGACCAACTTTTTGAGCACAGTGTTGAGTCTCCTGAAATCTTTCACTCTGTTACAGAGTTACTGATCAATACAGCAATTGCTTAGTTTTAATTTTCTGTCTCTATCTCTGCATTTCTTCAGGAATAAGACACTAATGGTGGAAGAAGGAATTTTATCAAAGCTGCCAAAAAAAGCCCAATTCACTGCAATTGACTCATCCAGCCATGAATTTGCAGAACTTTTGTTATCACTTTCTTCTCTAGCAAACACCCAGTTATTTCTTGCTTCAACAGAGCCAGTTGTTTTATATCTCGTAACCATACTCAATTCAGAATCCAACCCCAAAACCAAAACTTCTTGTTTGGCAACTTTATTCAACATTTCCACCGTCCTAGAAAATGCAGAAACCTTAATCTCCAACGGGGTTGTTCCAACGCTACTCAGATTTTCCTGTGTAAAAGAACTTTCCGAGAAATCCCTGCCGACGCTAGCAAACTTGGCAGTAACCTCAAAGGGAAAGCAAGCTCTTGAAAGCAACTCACAATTCCCACAAATTTTGATAGGGATTTTGACATGGGAAGAGAAACCCAAATGCCAAGAACTCTCAGCTTACATCATAATGATTCTGGCCCATCAGAGCCGGGCGCAAAGGGAGAGATTGGCCAAGTCCGGGATCGTCCCCGCGCTGCTGGAATTGGCCCTTTTAGGAACTCCATTGGCTCAAAAGCGAGCTCTGAAACTTCTTCAATGGTTTAAAGACGAGAGGCAGGTGAGGGTGGGGCCGCATTCTGGGCCTCAGACAGGAAGAGTTACAGCAGGCTCAGCATTCAATATGAACGAGATTGAGAAAGGGAAGAGGATAATGAGAAGCTTAGTGGAGCAGAGTCTGTATAAGAATATGGAGATAATAACTCGACGAGCCAATGCCGGGGAAGTGGAATGTTCAACAATTAGGAGGACCTTGGTTTCTAGCACCAGTTCCAAGAGCTTGCCTTTTTGAAAGATTATAAAATCCAGACCATATTTATGAACTTTCACGTTCCTGTAATGTATTATCATCTTCTGCAGGTCAATCAAGTGGGACGAAATCCAGAAATTTAAAAACTTGGACGGACACAAAAGCCATATTCCATTTGCACATGGCAATTCAAATAGAACAACAACGACCCATCTATATCTACTACTATACCTTACTCCCAACATCTTTTACGAGCCTATTAAAAGGCTTTCTAATATATACCCTTCTCTCTGGTTTGCCATTCCCAACATGCAGTTGTCAAATGTCGCTAAATTGCCAATTTCATTATAAATTATATCACAAATCAACTTGGATAATTTATAATTATGTTTTAAAGTCTTCGTGAATGAAATAAATACTGACTCAAATTTTAGGAACTAAAAATATATTTTATTATATGAATATAAGTACGAAAAGTTATTTTATTTTATTATTGTAATTTTTTTTTAGAGTGAGGAACTCGCAACTCTTGTTTTAGCATGGAGACAAAATAAATATAACTCTTGCAATTGCATGAAACTTGTAATTTAACTTGCCGGTTTTGAAATACATTGATTAAATAAATATAAAAGTTAAACCGGAGAAGAATGCTGAGGTGGAAGATCAGGCGGGGGGCGGGAGCAAGAAAAAAAAGCATCGGCGAAGGATTGAGGACCGTGGAGTACGCGCGCGAATATGGCGGATACAAGCTTGGGTCCCTCACTGTTCCTCAATCTCCCCAAAATTCCTCTCCATGTTCCTTCCAGATCTTTCTCCTCCATGGCTCTTCCTCGCTCCCATTGCAATTGCTCCTCCGCTCCCAATCAGACCCCCGCCCAGCCCTCCCTCCTCGTCTTCTCAGGTCTTCGTCCCCACTTTCTTCGACAACCCAGCGGGAACGGAACTACTCCGATTAACGCTATTTCCCAATGCTTCATTCATTTTTTCTCTTCTGAACCAGTAGTTTTCTGGTGGTGTAGGTGGAACTGCATTTAATGGCGTAGTCGAGGAGCTCAAAAACTTTACGACCCGTGTGGCTCATGTTCTTCCTGTTTCCGACGACGGAGGTAGCACCGCTGAGATTGTTCGCGTGCTTGGTGAGTAACTTGCTTATCGTTCATTTCCTTGTGTGTATGTATATTCTGTATTCCAGTATTGAGTGAATCTTGGCCCAGGTGGTCCGGCCGTTGGAGATATACGGTCAAGATGTTTGAGGTTATCTGATCAGAGTACGGCGGAGGCACTTGCGGTGCGCAGATTGTTAGGTCATCGTTTACCACTTGATGCACAGGAGGCCAAATCCGAGTGGTATCTTTTTCACCATCCGAATTTCTTTAATTTTGTAGCTCCATTTTCCCCCTCTAAATCGATAAGTGTAGTGTGTTCTAGCATTTCTTTCTTCATCAAGTTGCCATGAGATGCAAACAATGTTAATAAACTGTCTATCTAAACTCTCGCACTTCTGAATCTGGCATCTCTACTAGTAATAAACAAATGACAGAGATAAACGGAGCTGCAAGCTTGGTGCACAGTGCACACTTTGGTTACCTGTTCCGTATTTATTTGTTTGTGGCATGAACTTGCCCTTATATTTGCTAGGTTTCATAGCGGCCAATGATTTAATTGGTAACATAAATTGCTCTATGAAAATTTGTCAGGTATGATATCGTGGAAGGAGAAAATTCTCTATGGGAGGGTGTCTCAAAGCCCTACAGGGAAACTATTCGTGCCTTTTTGGCCTATTTTCAGAACCAGGTRTAATGTAGGCGACATTTTTGCCTTTTAAACCTTTATTTCTCAGAAGATAGTCTAGAGTTTCAATCTCTTGCTTTTCACCGTTAATCCATTATAGGTTAACTAGTTTTTTGCGGTTCTTCTGATATCCCGCTCTACTTTTACACCTTTAGTTACATTAGTATAGTGCCTACGYTAGTCTATATTGGTTTTACCAAAGGCTGTACATGAAATGTTGTAAATTTGATTGCTACAGATTCTTCGACGGTCTGAAATGTCATTCTGTTTCAGCAATGGGAGGTATGTTGCAAAAGTTTTCCATTGCTCTGTCGGAGGTGTGAACTAAATAATATATATATATATATAAGTTGGTTTTTCTTAACTCCAAATTATTGCAACCGATTGGTGAATTTTTTTAGCATTACCATGATTTACTGACTCCCTTGATTTCTGCAGCATCGGGAATTTCTTTTTTGCAGGGGCACGTTTATTTTTCCAGTCATTAGATGCAGCAATATTTCTGTTTTCTCGTGTCTCAGACATCCCATCGGACAGCCTTGTTCTTCCAGTGATTTCAACTAATGACAGGCTTACGTTAGGATGTGAATTATGGGTATGATTGTCAACATTCTCTTGCTTTTATAGATATTGCTCAAAAGTTTATGATACATGCCAATGAGAAAGTGCAAGAATGATCATTAGTACCTGAAAGAGCTCATAATGATTTTAATTATCTTATGTAATCAAACTCTCCATTCAGAGGTGAAAAAATGTCAGAGACATTTCATTTTTCACCTTGCCTTTGGAGTTAAGTTTGAAGAATTTTTCTTTCAACCTTTCCTTTYTAAAGCCTACTTATTGTGAATCCCTTTCATGCTCTCTCCTCTACTCTTAAGGCAGCCTCTTAAAATTTCCTTGATATAGTTGATTTTTTCATAAATATTATGATACAGCTGTAAAGTTTCTCCAATGCTAATATGGAAGGCTTATGAAATTGTACTGTGAAAACCAGTTTTATAAAACTTTTTATTTTTTCAATCTACTTCAGGATGGGACAATAATACGTGGTCAGAATGAAATCTCTCATCCAACTAATGGACCTTCAGAACTTATTAATAAGGTACGATTTGTCTTTTATTTCACAGTAGAGTTCATTTCTAACTACGGTTACTAAGGCTGATCGGCCATTAAATAATCTACAGTGGTGTTTCATGGAAACGCTTTTAATATTGGTGATTTGGGACTTTAAATAATGGAAATGGTGTGGCACAAGTGGTCAAGGGTCGATTATTGGTGGGTCAAAGGATCATGCGTACTTATAAAAATGCCCTGCTTGAAATCAGTTTATTACAGGGGATTTGTACCTTGACTTGGGTTACTTTTTAATAGATTCTTAAACTAAAAATTTCAAACAAAATAGTATAACTGTAGAGTGTAGAAGGTTAATTGGCTGCAATAACTGATCTAATTTAATGTCCAACTTATTGACTGATTTTTGCCATGATGATTATCCAACTTATTATTCTTATTCAATATGTTTGATTGTCACCATGATGATTAAACGTTGTAGTTGAAAATGGCATTTGCATGTGATTAGAAGATTAGATATTGAGGTGGTTATTTTCTAACCATGATGACCTAMATGATGATTAAACGTTGTAGTTGAAAATGACATTTGCGTGTGATTAGACGATTAGATATTGAGGTTGTTATTTTCTAACGATGATGACCTATGTTTGCCATCATTTTACTCTTTCAAGTTTTCTTATTCATTCAAATGTGGAAATCCTATAGGGAAACAATTCGGCTCGAGCACTTCCTTCAAGGATAAAGAGGGTATTCTACATGTCAAGTGAGGGATGTAATTTGCTGCATGAGGTAAATAACTTAATATCTCGCACTTCTGAATTCCCTTAAAAAACTTAATTTTAATGTAGACTATCTTACCTACTTCTACTATGTAACTTTTTGTAACTATCTCATGGAGGCTGGAAATTGTATGAGAATAGTTTTTGTTTTTTTTYCTCCTAATTCTGTTTAAGATGTACTAACACTTCTCAATCATGAGAACTATATGAAAGCATCTTGATTCTTTTGTCTTTCTACTTTGATGTCTTATGTAACAAAATTCTACTCTTTAAAATGCTTATTCAAATCTGATTTCCATGACTCATGGTAATTGCAGTGCTTTCATTAATTAGGTCTTCCCCGCAGCAAATCCTGCTGTCCTCAACCAGTTGAATGACGTGGACTGCATTGTTTATGCTATGGGATCCCTCTTCACTTCCATATGCCCATCACTGGTAAAAGTCTCTATCATTTATAAGCATCATACTAGTAGATTTTGCTTAATTCAGTTTACTAGGTACACAGGTTTCTTTGATACGATAATGTAATGGTATGATGAATTTATAATTTTAATTTTCTACTACTCTACCTTAATTCTATTTTCCTTTAATAAATCACATAATTATATGGTAGTCAACTTTAWTGCTAAACCTTTCACCATTTATCAATTATTCTAGGTGTTACTTGGAATTGGTGAGATCATATCGTCAAGATCCTGCCCGAAGGTAAAATATGTTCAACACCAGGACAATTATAGTTCCACACTGTCATCTGCTAGATTGCCCATATAAGATAAATAAAAATTTTGGCTTTGTGCTTTCAACTTTTTTTGTCAATTTATCCATTTAATCAGCACTGAATCTTAAATATGCAATTAAAACACGATTTGCATCATTCCAAYGACAGGTGCTTCTATTGAATAGCACATGTGATCGGGAGACGAGTGGTTTTACTGCTTCTTGCTTTACGACTGCCATTTCAGATGCCTTAAATAGAACTTATGGAGATATGCATAATTGTTTAAATAACACTGTAAGTTATTTCTTCTAATTACAAATTTAAAATAATACTGTTATCATGCCTTGTGAAAATATGCAATCGCTATCTGGTAACAAATATCTCTGCTCGATCATATTACTCGTGTATTGATAGTTTTAAACTTTGTTCAAAGAAAACACATTTTTGGATCACTGAAGGAAACATTTTTGTTGCAATCTCTTAATTTATGTAGCCGGATCAGTACATCAATACCATTTTGGTGCCCAAAGATGGTGAGATTTTGGTAGATTCTCAAGCCTTATCTGCACAACGAATCTGTGATGTGGTATGCTCAAGTACATATTTTTGTATAATCATCATTACTTCCTTGCATTTGGATTAAACATCTTTGCTGATGTCGTGTCCAGCAGAATTATGAATTATCGACAAAGCTTTTTGTTCAGTGTTGGACTACAGTTACTGACTAATGATAATTAGCCTCCTTAATTTGTGCTACATTGGTGCCTGATTAAAATGTTACTTCTGCAGATTGTTGTTGATTCCGTACGTGATTCTAAAGTTGGTGTAGTATTTGATCCAAAATCTTTGATCAAAACTCTAGAAAAGTTGATTGCAAGATATACAAGATCACATGTCACAAAGCAGGTTTAATTGACTGCATATGGAATTCACAGTTGTCTATCCAACAAACAGTTCCTTATTATTCTCAGCTTTGAACCCTCTTATATCTTTTTATCAATTATCAAGTGGTAATATGGTATGTTTCTTCAGATGAACATTATGAAATGTCAATGCAGGAGCTGACCCACTTTTTACCTTCTGGCATTTTACTTGAAGAATTCAACATGGGATATTCGCAAAGATGTTTGATTGATTTTACCCTAGTAGCTCATTCCATTCCTGTAAAGAACATACCATCCAACCTGCATTGATGTATTTTAATATGGTCCATAACCATAAGGTAGACAGGGACATGGAAARCCCCTTGGAAGTCACTTGAAACTTCAGCATTTGAATATGCTTCTATTTATTTTCTCACTATGATTCATTCTACGACCACTATTTTCATACTTAATTGTGAATTGATGTATCTGCTGTAAAATCTCATGGGGCAAGCTCTCTATTTTTGGCTTTTAGCAACATTAAATACTCCATAGCCAAGGAGGCAGATGTCAATGATGATGGAAAAACTGAGATTTTGATGTATGGAATTGGTTGATGGAACATAAATTTTAATATTTATGGCCTTGTGATTATGTTAATGTGAAAGGATAAAGATCTTACAAACGAGGGAAGAATAAAACGAAACAAAGAATAGAGAGATGAAATGAGAGAACCCTTCTTATTTTTTCGATTAAAAGGCTCATTCAATGGATGAGGGACAAGAAAACAAATTTTTCAATGGATATGACTGAGTATAATTCAAATGGTTTTGGTTYTGGTTCTAGTTCTAACGCTTAAATTTTAGAAAAGTTTTAAGGTTGAAATCTTCATGCCATGTATGATTGAACTCGAAAGTATTAGCAGATGTCAGAAAAGATCAAATTTAAATTTCCAACAAAGGAATTGAAGAAATGTAAGCGTGCGAAAATTCTAGAAGAAACTGAATAATATTAAGTTAAATACAGATTCTATGTGGGGATGTAGCTCAAATGGTAGAGCGCTCGCTTTGCATGCGAGAGGTACAGGGTTCGATACCCTGCATCTCCAATTTTAATGCTCATTATTTTAGAATTTTCATCCGTATTTAATAATTTGAAAAAAGAAAAAAATAGCATATTCACAGTTCATACCACTTGTGTCCTTTTCAATCAAATTAACAAATCCATCCAGCATAAAGTTACCCAAAAATTTATTTTCATGGAATATCTGAAAAGTCAGTAGCACCATACCATATAATTTTTTTTTCCTTTATTTGAGTTTATTGCAGTAGAGAAGTCATGAGTACAAATTCTATACATTCACGGGTTCCATCTCTATAAGCGACGGTAAACCTTTTCAATGTAATTTCACTTACATATATATATATATTTTTCACATCTACTCTTTGAAAAAATCTTTAAAATCTAAGTTAAAATTTGAAAGAAAAAAAAAAGTAGTTTTTGAAAACTATTTTTGTTTTTGAAATTTGATTGGAAGTTCAAATGTGTTTCTATGAAAGGTTAAAAAACACACCAAAAAATTGTGAGCAAAGCATAATTTTTTTTTCTTAATAATGTAATTTGGTACCCATGGTCTGACAGCTTGAAGCAGTAATCCAAACAAAAACTCGGGATGGAATTATGAAATTAACAACCAATGCATCTGATCTTAATCGTGGCACAAAAAAAAAAAAAAAAATTCTGACCATCCTTTTTCAATTTTTAATAAGAAACCCCACTGAAAATGAAGTCCTACCATAGGGTCCATATGAGATGSCAAATTTGAACAGAAGAATCCAAATCATGATTTGTCCCAAGCAGAAAAAAGTGCTCCATTATAATTTTGACATATCAGCAATTTGTGGGAATTGGCCATGGCCATCTCAAGTGGGCCTCCACCATTTCTTCAACTGCAGCCCACCTCTTGTTTGAGGGTTGACTTCTTCTTGCAGCCAACACATTTTAGAGCCATTCTCTACAATTTGTACTCCTCTTTTAGGCTATATTGCAAAGTGCTTTTGCTTGCCTTTGTACCTGTAATCTGTTGTCTTTATACCTTTCTTTTTTTCTTTTGAAAAAAATCAATCGATTAAATTATTTTTTCTTTCTTAATTAGTGGAATTAGTTTCTTTTACCTTTATTTTAATGGTTGATTAAAAAAAATATTTGTAATGCAAGTGGTTACTTTATTTTCATATCAGCTAAGATCCTCTTCTATGCTTCTTTTTTCTAAGGATTTATACCTATGATTGTACTTTCTAATTCTATGGAAGATCATAACCACATCTAGAGTTAGAGTGAGCATTAATTTGATTATTTTTTAAGTGATCTTACTGATATAGGAGGATGGTAGATCATTTTATTTAGACATTGATTTTAAAGTCTAGATTATAATATTACAAAAGTGGGATGAAGTTTGAATCTTTCACATATAAAAAGAGGTTATTAATGTCTTGAATAATTAAATTATGTTCATGTTAACATATAATTTTATAGTTAGCTTTACACGAATGTCATAACCAACTCTTTTGATGGTTTTGTCTGTAACCCTATTAAAAGGTCTAATTTTTGTAATGTACCTGTCGAAGGGCAGTTTAGTTTTACAGCGTGTTAAAGGGTGGTTTAATTTTGTAACGTATAGTAACTAATTTGTAACGTACCTATTATGGCAATTTTAATCATGCAACATATAGAGTAGTTAAGTCAGTTTTGTCTCTTGCTAACAATTCTTTTTGTTGGAGTAAGTCTCCAAATTTGGGTTGTAGAGATGGCATGTGATGTTAGTTTCTTTTGACAGATTAAGCTCCTTTATTATTATTATTTTTTAATATTATTAAGTTCATGTCACCATCCTTAAATGAGATTTTATTTTTATTTTTAGGAGACCATCCTAAGTGAGATTGGGAAATTATAGTTTTTAGAATCTAATTTGGTTAGCTCGATTTTTATTGAATTCTTAATTTGAAAGCCAAATAATAACACCGTATAAATTAAATGATGTTGAGCTTTTAAATTTGGTACTCTTTTAATTGATTAAAGGATGAGATAAAAACCAAAAGAATAGCTTAAAATCTACCACCTTTAATCATATCAAAAGGTTCAATTTTTAGCCACATTGGGTCCCTTCCCTACACAATTTGCAGCCTAAATCATACTAAGATGAATTATTTCATTCAACAAACCCCAACATAGCTATACTTTTTCTTTTTCTTTTCGACTCTTTTTCAAAAAAAGTGACCTTCCTTTTTCTTCTTAGAAAATACGCTATACAAAATTATTGAAAATATTTTTATCGCTGGTCTGATACCTATGTTGACAATGTGATTGAGTTATCTTCAAAATTATTGGGCTAAAAGAAAAGCTCATGTTATCATTCTCACTCAACTATTTCAATGTGAGGGAGAATTATTGGGATGAGAATAGGGAAAACATAGAGAATGATGAGTGGTGTGACTTGAAAGGAAAAGGATAATGGAAATGGAAAATGGCATTTGAGTCATTTAGGAAGGTTCATCAAGCAAGCAAACCCACCACTGTGTGATATGATCATTTGGCACTAATTAATTTTGCCACTCTTCTCTTCTCTTCTCTGCCTGCCAGAATGTTTTCTGATAAAGGGGGCCCCCAATCACCCAACCAGCCCACTCTTCTGTCTTCTGACTTTTCCTTTCACACCATTCCTATCCTTTTTCTCTATTTTTTAAAGTTAAATTAACTCTTTTATTCTTATGATTTTACCTAATTTCAATGTGAAATATGTATTTTCATTTTTCTAAATGTAATAAATATGGAAGGTGAGGATTTGAACCTTCAAGATATTAGAAAAAATATGTGTCTTTCTAGCTGAATTAGATTTATCTTAATTTTATCTCTATACTTCTAAAAATTTAAACTATTTTGGAGACATTACCATTTTTCTTTTTTCTTTTTTTTTTCTAAACCTAAATTCTAGCCTAACAAGTTAAATGGAAAATATTGAAAAATAGGGGCGAGTTGGTGACAATAGAGATAATTGGTAGAAAAACAAACTATATAACACAAATTAAAACTTTTAAGGTCATAGAAACTAAATATGACCAAATTTATAATTTAATTTATTGGAAGATAAGATTTCTCATATTAAAAGACAAAAGGTACTTTATATATGAAGATAAAGTTTCTCAAATGCATTTAAACTATTCATTTATCCATACTAGTGTATAACCCACGTCTAAATGCAAGTGTATTTTTCTAAAATAATTTAAATTTTAAATGATTTAAGTACTCTTAAAAATGATAATTATAATATTTAAAATTCAGTAAAATTAATTTTTTTTACAAAGAAGTAAAAATTAATTTTTATGTACTTTCTAAACTTTCCTTTGACACATCCCTAACATATTCATGTATCTTGAATGTATCACTATTCTCATTTGAAAAAAAAAAAAAACTTAGAATGTATCACACATTCTTGAAAACTTCAAAGATTAAAAAGGCTTTGTGGGCAAGAACAGAAAGGAACTTAAAATAAAAAACAAAAAAAAAAAATATAACATAAATATTGGTGGAAAAATGGGGAAGAAAACTTCTTTTTATATAGTACTGTGGAGGACTTAAAAATCATTTAGAATTTCAAAATTTTTTAAATTTTTTAAATTCTTATAAATTAGAATAAGAGAGAAATCCATTAAACAATTGAGAAAATAAATGGCAAACTTTTTCATATCAACTCTTTTTTTTTTTTAGGAAATTTTCATATCAACTCTTTAAATTCTATATATTTGTTAGGAGTGATAATTAATTATTTATTAATTACTGATAATTAATTAATTTATTATTTTTTATTGATTGTCGAGACATGCTTATAAAATTTAAATCCATAAATTAAATGGGCATAATTTTAAAACATATATATCTTTTAGAAAATAAATGTATAGATAGAAGATTTTCGATACCAACCTTAACTTAACGGTAATTGATATCTGTCTCTCACTGTAAGATCATGCGTTCAAATCTCTATTTTTACTCAAAAATAAAATAACCTGATCACCAATGAGTAAGATGAACAATAAGTTAACTTCAAAAATATTTTCTTAATATCCTCTATTTTAACATAAGAGTGATATTAAAAAATTTGAATGGATAAATTGCCCCTCTTAAAAACGGTGAGAGACATTACTTTTTCTTTCCCCTTCCCCTCTCCCCTCTCCCTTTTCTTACCAATTCCTCTCCCCTCTTCTAGACTAGATAATATTACTTTTTTGAAAAAGAACTATGGGATTTTTATTTTTATTTTTATTTTTATTTTTTGTACTTTTAAATTTAGGGCTATTGCAGGCCATAAAATAAAAATGATTTTTTTTTGACATAGTCAACAAAATACAATGTGTCACGTGTGAAAACCATGTGTCCACTTGCATTGGTAGCCTGGTAGGTAAGGTGCTATGCCCTCCCGTGACACTCAGACCCAAGGTTTTACCTCCTAATTAGGATTTTTTTTAATTAAAAATTAAGGTTCCTCAGTTTTTTATTCCAACATTTTAAGATTGGTTTTACTTTTACCTCCTAATTTGAAATTTTTTAATTAAAAAATCAAGTTTCATCATTTTTTATTCCAACATTTTAAAATTGGTTTTCTCAATCCATTTTTTAACCAGCGTCTTAAACCTTCCATAATAAAATTTCCCAACCCACGTTACCCAGAGCTCGCGCTCTCTCTCTCCTCTCCCTCTCACTCATTCACTCGGGCAGCCACTTGATCCATATATAAAAACTCAGCCAAGGATGCAAAAAGCTTCACATTCATAGCTCAATCAAGGCTCATTCTGGAGCATTTTGGGGCCCAAAAATCCGAGAAATGGGTTTCGGGGTGGTCAGACTTATTTTAGTTTCTTGTTGGTTGCTGTTTCTGCAACAAGCAAACGCAGCAGGAGTACTCAACAAAAGAAGCGCCTTGAGAGGAAGAAAGCAGGCGAGTGGGTGTAATTTGTTTCAGGGAAAATGGGTTCTTGACTCCTCTTTCCCTCTCTACAATTCTTCTACCTGTCCTTTCATAGACGCCGAGTTTGATTGCCAAAAATTTGGCAGACCCGATTCCCTTTACCTCAAGTACACATGGCGACCCGACTCCTGTATTCTTCCAAGGTCCTCTCTCTCTCTCTATCTCTATCTTTTCTCTCTCTCTACTGTAAATAATAAAAAGTGTTTTATTACTGTGTTCACTCATGGGGTCTGTTTGGGGCGTGTTCTTTTCTTTACTTTTTGTGGGTGTTGTTTTGGGCTGTTGTTTTCTAGTGTAGGCCTTCTCACCTCACTCTCGAATCTTAATAATTTTCCTTTGAAATAAAAAGATGACATTTTATGTTGTTTAATGATGCGGTGTCCGAAAGGGAAATGGGGTAATGATGTATATTTGGGAAATGTTGTTAAAATATCCCGAAATTGGGTTTGGAATTTGGGTAAATTTGTTATGGGGATTCACGTGTTTGTTTATATTTTTTTTTTCTTCTTTTCCTGGTTTGGTGGGTTTAGATTTGACGGGGTGGATCTTTTGAAGAAGTGGAGTGGGAAGAAGATAATGTTTGTGGGTGACTCACTGAGTCTGAATATGTGGGAATCGCTGTCGTGTATGCTCCAAGCGTCGGTGCCTAATGCCAAAACCACCTTCGTCAGGAGGGACTCACTCTCCTCTGTCTTTTTTCAGGTTTTGTCTTAACTTTTTACTCTCTCTCTCTCTCGTTACGTTTATCCCTAAATATCTCATTGGAACTTTGAAAATATATAACCAGTGGATTTACGGTGAGGTCGAATAATTGATTCAGTTTGGAAGTGATTAGTCATTTCAAAAAGGAAATTTAGATATAATGATTTCTTAAAATCACTATTATATTTAAACTGATTTTAAACTTTTCTAAAATTTATTTTTTAATTTAACAAATGTGATGAATGAAAAAGGGAATGATTTTATTGACAATGATAAAAATGATTCTGACAATGTCAAAACTACTCCTAGGACTTGTTTGAGAATAATGGTAGAATGAATAATTAAAATAAAAAAATAGGGATAACTAATTATTCAAAATCACTTCCCAATGATATCTTAAAAACCAATTTAAAGTGATTTTAAATTTTTCTAAGAAATTGTCAAAGTAAGTCTAACTCAAAGACACATATCTCCCACCTAGATTATTCAAATCTCCACCTTTCTATATACTAAATTTTTTTTTCTTAAAGTTAATTTTCTAATTTACTATTTTGATAATAAAACACACCCTAAATTAAATTTAGTTCCATTCGGATAATACTGTGGAAACTAATACTATTCAAATCTTTATGTTTATTTTCTTCATTTTTATTATAATTAAATTTGATCAAATAAAACTTCTTTTGATAACCTTCTTGCTCTTTTACTTTTTAATTATTAAAGTTTATTTAGTGGCTTCTTTATTTTTGTTGCACTTAAAAAACAAAAGCTCTTAGCCAAATTTAAAAGACGACAAATAGTTTTCTAGAACTATTAGTTTAAGTTCATGGATTTAGTTTTCTATTTTTAAAAATTATATTTGTTTTCCTACCATTTTTTGAATATATTTTTCATCATTAAAAAATTGAAATTTTAATCAAATTTCAAAAATAACAAAAATTTTAAATTACTAGTTCTAGATTTTAAATTTGGGTTATATTGTGAAATCATAAGAAATATAAAAAATAAAAACAAAACATGAGTGGGAGTAGTGTTTATATGTTAATTATAAAAAGTAGACTTTTAAAAACAAAATAGTAATCAAATGAAAATGAAGCTTAACTTTAAAGTTCATTAAGATTATAAAAATGTGAAAATCAAATAAAGAGAATTTTTGTTTTTTTTAAGTTTAGCCTTATTTTCTTAACTATATGAAAAAAAATGTAACTAAAAATATCACAAATATAAGATTTTCTAAAAAATGATAATAAATAAAATAGAGTAGTTTCCATGAAATAGCTCAACAACCTTTGAAATGAAAATTCATATTTTTATCCAACATTACAATAGAACTTTAAAAATGTGAAGTTGGATTTATATAACTTATTAATCTTGCATGTAGATTTGCTGACCTTGCAATCTCATTTATGAGACAGAGAATCTGTTTCCAATCATGAAAAAGTATTTAAGAATTAAATAGAAAGATGAGAATCTTTTTATCTTCATCGGGACAGCAAGCAATGCATACCAATTTATTAAATTGCGAATCTCTTTTTTTTTAAGAAACATATTAAATTGTGAATCTGTGGTCGTGATCCTACGAATTATATTTTCGTATTTTAATGTAATTTTAAAATTTATTCCATCGAAATTATTTGACTCGCCAAGCACGCATGGCCCCGCAAAAGAGTGGCCATGTCGGTGGCCACGTGTATTACGTCGCCCAACCACTTGACAGCCTGGGATCGGAAAATCCTCCAAACTCGCTCGCGGTGACGGGTGGCGGCTCTCAGTTATTTTATTATTATTTTTTAACAATCGATGACATTTCGGCTAACGCCTTGATAAGTTAGGAAGAAGAATAATTTTTAGTAAGATTTAACCTAAGAATTTTAATTACATCAAATTGAATTTTAAACTTAAATAAGTGATAACTTAACACCACTAATAGTTAAATTTTCAATTTCTAAAAAAATTATGGCTTGCTGCGGACATTTTTGTAACTAAATTAATCACAGTGGGTGTTCCTAATTGTGTTGGACAATTTCACCTGGATTTTGGTTGCTTTAGTGTATTTTTTTGGTGGTTCGATTTTGTGCCTAAGTTCGAGTAATTTTTTTCATTGGTTTTAGGCATTTTGTTTTGGGTGTTTTGTTGGTTAAATTTAGTGTAATTTGCTGGTTGGTTTATGAGTAATTTTGTAATTTGATTTTGAAGTGATATTAACTTTATAGTTCATTTACGTTTTGGTCTCAATTTAAGGATAAGAAAATGAAAACTTGCAAACAAAATCATTCTATCGATTGACCTATGAGGGTAGGATAGAAGAAATGCTGGCAACTATTATATATTTTGTGAATATGAATGAAGGAAATTATTGTGTGTGGGCAGGACTATGGAGTAACACTGCTCCTGTATCGCACTCCCTATCTAGTGGACATAGAGAGACAGGACGTTGGGCGAGTGCTAAAACTAGACTCCATCCAGGCTGGAAAAGCATGGCTAGGAATGGACGTCCTGATTTTCAACTCGTGGCATTGGTGGACCCACACAGGACGCTCTCAGCCGTATGATCAAATCAACATTCAAAGATTTTCTTGTGCCTTTTTTGGGTGTAGAGGGATAAACGAGAATGTGTGATTTGCACTTGCAGGTGGGATTTCATACAGGATGGGACTACAAGGTACCAAGACATGGACCGTTTGGTAGCATTTTACAAGGGACTTACGACATGGGCCAGATGGGTTGACTTCAATGTTGATCCTACAAAAACCAAGGTCTTCTTCCAGGGAATCTCGCCTACCCACTATTTGTAAGTGAAACTTATAGTCTCTCAATCTGAGGTAAATCTACAATATTGAGATATTTCTATGAGAATTAAATTTACCCAACCCATCGCTTAAACTTTTGGATTGAATGATAGTTTCTTCGTCCTTAATATGATATTAAAGAATGAGGTCAACTTCTGCATTATTATTTCCTCTCCATTTATAATGATTTTCACTTGTTTGAGCTTTTGAATTGAACGGTGGTTTATTCAACCTTAACATGCATGAATTTTTGCAAACACCTTGTATACAAGTTTAAAAGCAATAGTGCCTTTCTTAATTTCTTTTTCATCTTACTCTACATGTTTTCGTGATGCATACCTAAAATCAGCTGCCCTGAATAAGATATTGTCTGTCTCTATGGTTCTGCGTATGGATTTGAATGACTTTTGATTGTAGTAGGAGAGATATAGGTCATTATTCATTTCAGTCTAAAGTTAAGTGTTTTATGTGATTAATTGTGTTAGTTAACCCATGGTAGACTCGATGGTTATAGTTATTTGGTTGGGGTAAATTTTGTCTTTTCAGTTTATTTTTCAAGGAATTAGATTCTCCCATTCTGGTTTACCTAATAGTTGAGCTGCTATGAATCAGGGGGAAGGAATGGAATGAGCCAAGAAAGAACTGCATTGGAGAGAGTGAGCCACTATCCGGATCCATGTATCCGGCAGGCGCACCACCAGCTGCAGATGTTGTAAATAGAGTGTTGAGTAGGATAAAAGTACCTGTTTACTTGCTGGACATCACGACGCTTTCTCAGCTGCGGAAAGATGCCCATCCCGCGGGTTATGGTGGCGAGGGAGGCACAGACTGCAGTCACTGGTGCCTTCCGGGATTGCCAGATACATGGAACCAGCTCATGTACGCTGCTCTCCTAACCATGTGAAGTTAAATAAACTTTACTACGAGATCTCTGTGAAGAAAAACTTGGAGACAACTCTCTTTTCTTCACATCAGAAAATAAAAAGAAATGAAAGGAAAAAAAAAAGTAACAAGAATACTATTCATTGGAGTGGTACAGAGAAAAGGAGCATAATGGATAAGATACTGTGAAAGGTGGATTGTTTATGCTTGTGATTAGGAGATGAAATTTTACAGGACTAGGAATGAACTTCTGGTTTATTCAGTTTAGTTTGTACCCATTTAGCTTTACACCTGATTTGATGGATAGTTTTTTAATCTTTTCACAGTGATGCAACTTGTCAAAGTAATTGGTTTTCTTAAATTTATTACTGAAAGCAGCAGTCCCGTTTGCACTATTGTGGTAATCTTCCACGTTGACTTCCATTCACTTAATTTGACATAACTGTAATTGAATTCCTGTGCGAATCAAATCTTATACTTTCTTAACTTCTACTTCTATATGCTCATTTTTGGCCCAGCTAACCTAACAGAAGCTCGAGCAATCTTGCAGAGGTAGAAGATAAAATGGTGCAATACTTAATCTAAGATAGGGAGTAATCTGAATCCATCAATAAAATAATCTATTAATTAGAGATGACAAATTTATTGATCTATTTATGCACACCCCAAGCATTCAATGAGGGAGAACTAATTACATATTATGAATTGCTATACGGAAGATGTTTGATAACATACCATCGAAGCAGATTGGGAGACGCGAGGAATTCTGAACCTGAGTTTGCTGCAGACTTTTAGTCACCAGAACTGCCGACAGCTATTGGTTCCTGATTTTGGCAGAATCTGACTCTCTCAGCTCTCGGAATGCCGTGATTGCTTCCATACTGAATCCTCCAGCAACCTGGAGAAACAGAAGATGTTTCCCTCCAATCAGCTATAATTAACAACTGAATATATTGTAACTATATTATGCCAATATAATTGAATTTGCATAGTTTACCTGATGTACTCGAAATCCGAACCTTACCCCTTGGATGATCAACTGTTCTTTGGAGCAGCCATACACCGTATCAAGTTCTGCAGATACTCGTTCCATATACTCCACTGCCAATTTGAAGGATTGGAGCTTAATCTGTCGATTCATAGCTCTAGATATGTTAAAACTGACATTGTTCATTATGAACATGAATGAAATTTAGTCCCAAGTCATACAAATCGCTACTGTTGCCTCATGTTGAGCCCTAGATTTAATTTTGCTTTTGAGTTCCAATAATATTTTATCTTTTTCAGAAATAATTCCCAAGCATAAAGCAGAGTTGAGAAATTACTTGGCTAATGGCCCCGGTATCAAGCATCCAATACCTGTATCTCATAGTAGCAGATTCTCTCATCCGACAAAGATTGTAAACCCCATGCTCTAACCTGTTAAAAAATGCAGGAAATCATGAAACTGCAGGTTAAAAAACAGTAACTAAAGTAGTTGTCAAATCTCAATTGAAAAGAACTCATACTTTTCAAGCCAAGCTTGCATCTTCTTGAGAGTGATATTGCGTGCCTGTCGACCATCGTCACCGAAAGATGATGCCTCGAATGAAAGCTTCTTCATATCAGATAACCAAATGCAGCCTCACGTATCTCGTCAGCCTTTTGCTCCAGCCACTCAAAATGTTTTAGCACTGCTCGTTCATCAACCTAGAGATGAAGAAACCAGAACTTTCAGTACCAATCTGCTGTCTCAGGTTCTTAACGTTTCAAGCAAAATTTAAAAACTACACGTGGTGAGTGAGGGAAGATGAAGACGAGAAAGAATGTATGAGATACCAGGTAAGATAGCTCATCATCCAGCCATTTAGCAAAAGTCACAACATTCTCAATATCCGTAAGATCTGCATTCTCAACTTCTTTGATCAAATGCGTTATGAACTCTCCTTTGGTTTCTACGTCCATTTTTATCTGCAGGTTCCATCACCATATTTATCACTGGCCACAATGATTCACCAAAAACTGTAATATCTTTGTTTGCATAAATGATCTTCAGCACACAACTAGCTTTTCTCCATTCATCCAAAGCAGAAAAATCAGAATATGTAGAGACAGGAGTTAAGCATTTTAACCGATCTGTACAGTAGTTATATCTAATTGGATTTGATCACTAGAACACATACACATACCTTAATGACTGATTAACTATTACTAAACTAAATAGCTTTCCAGTAACTAATTATTTAAATTAAACCATAAATGGAGCTAACTTATGTTTCAACGTTCAATTAAACATATCAACGCACAGTTAATCATGTATGATTAATCTTTCGATGGTTTATGTCTTATTTTATAGTTCTCTTTTTCCTTAATTTTTTCTTTCTCTCTTCATAGAGAAAAAGGTCGTCATATCATCTTATCTTTGGAGCAGTATAATTAATGAGACAGAAATAGCAAAAGGTGCCAATAAATTAATCAAATCAGAACAAGCAGTCATTGAAGATCCAATACAAGCGGGAGACTAAAGTGGCAACGTCGTAAATATCATATCGACTTACGGCGAGTAGATATGCAGAACAGTTTTCAACCTCCCCGATCATGTTACGTTCATTGGCGCCTGTCGGTATGTCCATCACGGCGGAGCTGCAGTCTTTTCGGGAGTCTCCCCGCATCAGAGAGTGGTAGAATTCCACCACCTCCGGCACTCGCCTAACTTTGGCCAGATCAACCTCTTTTCTTTGGATGGTGGCGGTGCCGGAACTGAATTAGATAGTGGAGGAGAAGGCTGCGATACTGGCTTCACCGGAACTGCTGGCCGTGGTGCAACAGTTTTGAAGTAATCGACGATAGGAACTGTTGTCTTTTCGGGGATTCTGGAATCGTAAAACGGTCAGATATTGGATTGAAGAGTGCGGACTCGGCGAGTTCTTCCGAGTTACACTCTGAGTAATTCGGTCTTTCAATAATTGCTCCGTTCTTCGCATATGCTTTAAGTTCTTGACCTTCCTTCAAATTACTAATCAGATTCGAATTAACAGACACTTCCATCAGTCTCCGAAACTTTCCTGAACGAGAAGACTCATCGTCATCCGACGCCGGCTTCGCATTGAGACGATCCGAATCCATCCTCTTCGATCGCACCGTCTCATCCTCCATCACTGTCATCATTTCCCGACTATTTCTCCTCTCTCCTTCCATCTTCTGATGAACTTCCTCCAACTCTTTCTTTATCCTCTCAGTTTCGGCCTTCAAGCGTTTGATTAGAATCAAAGCTCTTTCAATTTCCGTTTCCTTGAGATAAATCCCGTTCTCAAGCACCGGAACAATGGCAAACGATTCCTTCAGGTGTTTGTTCTCGAGAAGCTCAGCCTTCAACCGTGACTCCCGGTCGCGAAGCTCTGTAAAGTCGAGGTGTCGCGGGTGGAGATGACCGGAACTCCGTGAAATTTACTTACCGAAGTGCGGGAGAATAGAGACTTATGAGGAGTCTTCGTGTAGCTTGGTGAAGACAGTGGGGATTTGAGCTGATTCTCTGCTACTGGCTTCGCCGGAGATTTTTGGGTCTCCATTGTCGCTTTCGCTTCTGCCTCACTGTAGCTTTCCGTGTGTGCTGATGTGCTCTGATTATGATTTAAAGATTAACTGTATATTTTTGGGGGGAAGTTTCGGCGGGTAACTATTTTTTTGAAGTATTTTTATGAAAGTAATTGTAAATATAAAAGATTTTAAAACATAATTGTAAATATGACTTTTTTTTTTATTTAACAAAATTTGTTAGATAGAGTTAGGTGAAATTTAAAAAGTTAATCCTCTTAACAAAATATTGTTGTTTTTGAATTCTATGACTTTCTGTTTTCATTTTTATTTCATTTTAGTAGTTCTCCGTAAAGTTTCAAGTTAATCTTTGTAATTTGCTTTTTTATAATAACTAACGAAATTATCACCCATCATATAAACCTATACAATATTTTTGTTGTTTTAATATATTTTTTTAAAAAAATTAATATATTTCAAAAAACATATAACATTTTCATGGAAATATCTCTTGAAATATATGATCCTAAGGCTTTTTTTTTTAATTCAAATGATCCTAAGGTAATTGATAATGTTTTTTTACAGTTTATCACAATCATACTACTTTAAATATAAATTAATTTTTAAGAAACAATTTACCTAAAATTCTCCATATCTTATGTTTGGCATTAACAATTTACTAGTCGAGACTTTAAAAAAAAAACAATTTACTAGTCAAGGCCTGTGATAAATTATTGGATGGACCTTCTTCGAGGTAAGGTACAAATTTATCTGTATTTCTATAGTTTTTTCCTTTTGCAATATTTTGCGTCTAATTTAATATTCTAACGTCATTAATGATTTGTTGCAGTGCCGATGGAATACCATCTCTCTACATTATGGAGACGTCGACACATGAATTAATTTAATATCACCGTAAATGAGATCGAACCCACACCATTTTTTTTTTACATACATTAAAAGAATTGAACTACACCTCGATAGAATTTAAAACCAAACCAACTCGAACTAGACTGTCTCGATTCGATTTTTGAGTAAGTTTGGTTCTTCAAACCCCAAAATCTCCAATTTCGATCCCTCCAAAATCTCCAACCGCATGGCGTGATTTACCAAACCACACCAATACAACTATTAAATTACAATTTACATCTAGAAAATTCCAATTTTATGTATTAACGTACTAAACAAAATAAACCAGAGTTAATACTACCAAATTATTATATTAGGGACCATGGACTTCTACAAGGATGCGTACAATATTGTTCACTTAGGTTATATTGTCCACTTTAAACCTAAGCTCTCTCATAGCTTTATTTTTTAGTTAACCTAAACTCTCTCGTAGCTTTATTTTTTTGTTAACCTAAGCTCTCTCGTAGCTTTATTTTTTGTTTCACATTTTTTTATAGCAATGAATATGAAATCTCTAAATTTTCCCCTTCCTTAGTCATTATGGAACTTTTATCACATTCCCAACATATTAATTCAACGTTACGATATCCCAAGAACTAATTTTTATAACTAAGCCGTTGAGAGTATTAATGTATTATTTTCTAAGAAGATAAGAGTACAACCATGAGTATGTTAACCAGTTGACACTGACAAGTAATTCTTATCTCATCCGATTAATTGATAAATATTTGGTGTATAACCTTCAAGGAAAAGAGCCTAACATGGGATTTTGGAGGTGAACCATTTCATGACTAGAATTGGAGCGTTGATCAAAGCCAATGCAAACTCTACCACCACAGTCACACACAAGCAGCAAGGACATATGCAAGTCAGCACCGATCTGCAAAACCAGAAAAAGAAAGAGATGACTAAAATTTTAAAATTGGAACTAAAAACAGAATAGTTATAAAATGATAGAAAGAGATGTCAGTACAATATATACGAACTAACCCAAAAATCCAAATAATAGCTCCGATGAAGCCAATGAAGAGGGCAAGGAAGGCGAACGGCAGGCCGAGAAGAAAACCGAGAGGCCTGCAGTTACATTTCTCACAGCAGCAGCAGCACATGATTATCTCCTAATCCTTTGTTCTCTTTTAGACTGTAAATGGGCAGGCAGACAAAGAAGCACTCGGCTGAAGCCTGCAGATAATTGCCATGCCTATGTTCTTATTTTGTCACCGAAGTTTATAGCTACTTTAAAGCTCCGTATTGGGAATAACGCACAACATAGACAACTATTAGCATAACCCCACATCATTTCCTCAATGAATCTCATTGCACCGGCCTGAGCCAGCCTTAAAAGTTGCTACCTCTTTATTCAGGTCATTTGGATAATTTAAAAATAGTATAAAGTTTGACTATGATAATTTGACATCGGATCATTTTGAAAACTTCAAGAAAACTAAACCAAGTATGACAAGTTCAAACATGGATGGACCAGAAAATTGCACAGTTAACATCTTAACTCTTGCTGGCCATGGCTGAAAGATGCTGGTGATCGACGATTAGTAAACTCATGGTGTTTCCGCCTCTCTCGTGGATAACTAATCCAAATTTTCTTCAAATATTTCTGCAGGTAAATTGCTGAATCCTTCTGTGTACTTTCTTAACTCAAATCAAATCAAATCAAATGTTAATCGTTCCAATGCTCTTGCTATATATCTCACTGCATCGTCTATCAAAGATGGAAACTTTATAAGCTGTCATCAGTCCCAACCCAACTGCTACCTTTGCAATTAACTCTTCTTATCTTCATAATCTCTCTCAGTTCACTAACACTGTCCCATTTCCCAGCTTCTGCAAAAGTATTAGACAATGCAACATACGCCCCTGGCCGGCCATCAGCGTTCAACTTAAATAGTTCGTTGGCAGCTATGCAGGCCATTTCAATGTTACCATGGAGCTTAGATGAGCTCAGTAGAGCTGCCCATACATCAGAATTAGGAGTCTCAGGCATTTGCATAACAAATTCCCAAGCCTGATGTAAACTTCCTGCACGTCCCAGCAGATCAACCATACATGCGTAATGCTCCATTTTCGGTTTCAATGAGTAGTCCCTCTCCATGATTTTAAAAATCTCCCGGCCCTTCTCTACTAGCCCTCCATGCGCACAAGCTGAGAGAGCGCTAAGAAAGGTGACAAAGTTTGGCCGAATCTGGTGTTCAGATTGCATGACGCGAAAGAGCTGAAGTGCTTCACTTGGATATCCATTTTTGCCATATCCATCAATCATAGACGTCCATGAGAAGACATTTCTCTCTGGCATTTGGTCGAAAACTCGGCGAGCATCCTCTATTCTTCCACATTTGGAGTACATGTCTATAAGAGCACTTCCCATTCTGATATCTGTGAAGAATCTAGTCTTCATAAGTTGAGTTTGGATTTGTTGGCCTGCTTCAAATGCTGCCAACACCGAACAAGCACCAATAACGCTGGAAAATGTTGAAATATTTGGTGAAAAACACAAACGTTGCATATCAATATAAACCTCAAGCGATTTCTTGGCATGTTCAAGTGTTTTACTATAACCTTCAACCATTGCATTGAATACAACTATATCCTTTTCAACGGTTTTGCTGAAAATTTCTTCAGCATCTTCAACTAATCCCTGATTCATATATCCTGAAATCATCGATGTTGAACATATCACATTCTTCTTCAACATCATATCAAACACCGTCCTTGCAAAATATACATCGCCATGTTTAACGTACGAGTCAATAAGAGCCGTGTAAAGTACATCATCTGGTGACACATCCGACTTCAATATCTGGGCATGAAGAACTCTTCCTAAACTGCGCGGTACAGAAACATCATGTGCACAAGTAGCCGCCTTTAAAAGCATTGAAAACGTATACCCATCGGGCCTTTCTCCTGAAATTATGAGCCCACGGACCAGAGCAAGTGGTTCTGCTACCTTTCCCTCCTTTATGTACCCACTGATCATATAATTGTAAGCAGAAAGAGTCTTTTTAGGCAATTCGTCGAACACTTGGCGTGCAAACTTCAATGACTCACATTTTAGGTGCAAAATGAGGAGCTTAATGGAGATATTCGTATTGGGTATGAACCCGGTTTTGAGAATACGGGAATGGATCTTCTGGCCAGGGGAAGGGTCGTCTGAATTGATGTAATGTTGCAGAGACGATGACAAAGAAGTGGATGTTTGGTTCGAAATTTGGGCTGCAGCGAAGGAGGAGGGAGCAGAATCGCTGAGCGATGAGAAAATGCGCTGTGTAACCGCGCGAAATCTGCCATTAATCATCTTCCCATGACACCGGATATCAAATTCATCATTCGGTTTCAGGTTTGGACGAGGAAACTCGCGATACCCAAACTTAAAAGAAGTATGATTTTTATTTATTTATTTGACACATGAACAAAAACTAAGATTGTACTTTGTAGAAGATGAGAGCGCGAAGATCAAAGGGCTTCACACCGTAATTCAGGCCCAAATTGACATTCAGAACTAGCTCCAGTATTTTGCATGCCATAGAATCCACAAAGGTTCCAACTTTGATGAGCTCTTCCCGATCTTCCTGGAGTGTCATCAAAACTTGGGGGTTACAACACTATTCCCAAGTTCAATATAGCCCGGCCCACAAAATAGCAAATAGCCTCTTTAAGAGAAGGTAATGTAATTCTTAAATTTATAAATTTATTCCAACTTATAAATTTTATTTTTAAAAAAAATAAAGGCTTGGTACTTTTTAAATAACACTTTTTTTCTATACCTTAATTGAAGTAATGATGTAATCTATAAACCGTAGTTGGTAAGAGTCATCATACTCTCAAATTGGTAACGTCCTTTAATTTTAGTACATAATAATTCAATAAATTATCATGAGTTGATTTATTAGTCGAAAGGGGTCCAGATAAATTCTGAAATTTTCTTAAAAAGAATTGGTTCAAACCACGATGTAACTATCAGGCAATCTCATCAAAACAATAGAATTCCTTTTTCTTTTCATTGCTTGACAAAATGCCAGAATTCCTTTTTCTTTTCATTGCTTTTAAAGATTACGAAACAAATATGGACAAGAAATTACATGGGAGTTGGAATATGATGAGTGATGAGGCAGAAGCAAAGCAGAATTTGTAACAAAACTTAATGTTTGATTTATTGGATGTATTACGATGCGATATCCAGTAATTATGGGTTTAAGTGCAGCGTCCCGTCATTTGTTGCAAATCAGGAGGTTTTGAATGTTGGTTAAAAAGGATTAGCAAACGACGTCAAAAAGTCTCTCTTTTGGTTTTGGACTCTTCTCTACAAAACAAAAATCTCCCGTAGGCTATGGTTCTTTACACACGAGTTTTACCACTTTCTCTTTTTGTTTTTTTGTTTTCGCAAAGGAGTTTTACCACTTTTGCAGCTTCGCAATGGCCATCTACCGTTTTGATTAAGAGAAAAAAAAAAGAAAAAACAAAAGGATTGTCATTTTCAATTGCTTTTAAGTTTTGGGACACTTTAGGGCTTTTTAATCCTTCTTCTTGTCGTCCTTCTAAAATTTGTTTTGTAAGTAAATATTTGAGGAATAAATTTGATTTCTTGTGTTTTTTTTACTAAAATATCATGGATGAGGAATTCGAACAAACGACTTCTTGATCGGAGATATACAACTTACTTGTTGAGAAATGTTCTGTCAAGGAGAGAGTAAATTACACTGAGCATAGTTCAACTAGTTAAGCTAATAAAAAAAAGCAGCAACAATTGGAAGTTGTGCTTTTGTCAACAATCGAGATGCTGATGGTTGAAATTGGTGAACATGAGCATGACTCAACTGATTAAACAATTTATTTAGTTTGAATTTCGACCCCGCGTGTTATACCTGTTGGGTTTGTAAGGAGTACAAAAAAGTCTCACATTGGCTATGGAAGTTAATGATCATGGGTATATAAGAGAGGAGTCAATAACATGCTCTGGGTCGGGAATGTTTGCTCTTCTCTTTTGCATTTCCGCTGCCTGCGTTCTYTTTTGTGTCCGTCCGTATCGCAAAGCTGGTCGATGCCAGCTGTAATGGTTGACAATAGGGGGCCAACCAAGACCCCCTAATAAAGCTTTGTTCGATAAAGCAAACGATTCGTTCCGACAACTTYGGACCAGATTAACCCCTTTGAATTAGCCGATCTTACAAAATCGATCGGGCGGGCTGGTTGGGAAGGGGTTATTAGTGGAGAAAAGAATCGCTGAGAGATAGATTCGACTATTTGGTCAGGACGAATGAGTGGCTGTGCAGCATGCTCCGGAGGAGATTGACCCTGAGAGTTAGTCCAGTCAGAAAGGGGAGGGCCTGCTGTCTAGACTGCATTTCGGGAGTTTGAACAYCATCCCATTTCAACCAAAAAGACAACCCTGTCAAAGGTATCTAACCTTCCTTCCTTATGAGTGGAAATCCAATTCCGTTTTGTCTTTTTTGCATAAAAACCAGCCAGCCAGTAATATAGACAATTATCTTCATTGTTATGGGGCCCTTTTGAGTGGAACCAAACGCAAAGCCGTGAGGGCTATGCCCAAAGCGGACAATATCATACCATATTGAACAAGAGTGATGGGTAAGCCTTATCACAGTCAGGGGACTCTCGTAGATGAGTGCATGACTATTCGAGGCATCCCTTCCCCAACATGTTGTACTAAAAAAAACTTAATTAATAACTATTACATAAAATAAAAAATATTTTAATTTTTCTATCTTAATTAAACATAGCTCAACGGCAATTGACATATACCAGATTTGTGAGTTCAAACAAAACAAAATATGGTGAAGGGTGTGCGATTAAAAAGTTGTTCATTAATTAACATCGATTTTCTCTCCATGTGTGATCTTAGATGACCGTTAAGAGAAGATTTTTAGTGGTTTTATTTTTTGTTTTTAAAAAATATTGTGAGGAGTGCAACCAAATAGAGACAAAGAGTTAGAAATTTCTTTGAGATTGGGCAAAACTTAAAAAAATATATATATATATATATATATATATAGGTGAGAGAGTTAGCAATATCTATGTATTCATATATTATTGAGTTCCCTCTCCTTTAATAACCATTTTAGTCTTTTCCTCTATTTTATTATATAGTTTTTATAAGTATTTTCAAAATCTAAACCAAATTTAAAGATCTAGTTTTCAATTTTTTTTTTTTAAATTTGGTTAAAAATTCAAATAGGAGTGATTAAAAACTTACTAATAAAATTATAAAAAAAAATCTTTAAAAACACAACCAAATGATTAATTATCAAGTATGACATCTAAGTTATTAATATGTTAAAAAAATTACAGAGACAAAATAAGTTGAACATAGCTTAATTTGTTAAAGACATATATCCTCGATCTTAATGTTTTGAAAGTCCACGAATCAAAAAGAAATAATTTGAATGTTTCGATGGCCAGCACAACAAAACTAATCGGTTTCAATTTAATACAATATAATATATTATTCCTACAATTCCTACCCAGTACCAACTAATTTGAATATAGTTAAAGGGTTGGGAGGAGCTCAAAAAAAGGTCGACACAGCGCAACTAATAACCTAAATTTGTATCGAAATTATTGGTGACATGACATGTATTAGAATTAGGGCAACCACTAATTCTCAATAGTTGTTCCTCAGTATGAGGCCCTAACTATAGGCCTCGTAGCTTTTAACTATTTTTTTCATTGACAAAATAGTACTAAACACATACAAATAGGAGAGGGAGAATTAAGTCAAACTAGAAAACAAAAATTGAATTCCGACTCGATAATTGAAAGTTTGGCACTTGAATTATCACAGTAAGCGGAAACTGGACATGCACGACACCTCAGTACTTGTACACACTACTAAACGACAAAGTTGTGTTGACGAGAAACAGCAAAATTAGAACATTGAGATTGAGAACACAACAACGGTGTACACGTAGGAGATGAATCAATGGTGGTGCTGGTCAGGTCCTCCAGGGGTTGACCTCGCCGGGTGATATGCAACTTCTTTGGCTGCTTCCTTCAACGCCTCCACCAACTCCCTCACGCGCCTTCTCTCTATTAATTCTTCTCCCAAACGCCGCCCTTCACTCACACTCCCAAACACAACCCAACAACACACTACAACCAGAACCAACAACTTATAATAATTACAATTCAACCTCCACATTTTGCAATTTCTCGCCTGATCTCTATATATTATTCACATTCTGCAAACTTCGTCATATATATATATATATATAGATGCACATGCACATGCACATGCACGCATCATTATCATCCTGTTTAATTCCTTTATTTAATTTTAATTATTGTAAATCAAGTGCCCTCTGGTTCTTGTTGGATTCCACGCGTGGAAACAAAGTACTTGCAAGATTATTGGTAATTGGTGTCAAATATATGTGTAATTAGGACCAACGTAACGGATATCTGCGATATTATTCATTTTATTCCTCAAAACAATCTTCTACCCCGTGGATTTGCTTTTCATTTTTATAAAGTTTTGTATATCATCATCGGTATCTCTCTTTTAACTAAATGTACTGTGAGACGGTTTTGATTAATATTATACACTACATCATTTGTTTAAATTTCATGGTATGGTATATAATAATGCCAAATTATCAACTTTTATATATATATATATTTGTTTTGTTGGGCAAGCCTAATTAAGTGTAGTAAATTTACGTTTTGGGGTTGATTATTTAACTAGTAGAGAGGATCTCACTAGCTCTACCAACTTTTATTGGAAGATTTGATATGATTTCTGCAATATATCCTAACTTCTCGCCAAAATTTCGTCCTCTTTTGATTGCTGAGTTTCGCAAATTTTATCTAGAAAAGAAAAAAATAGTCGGCAACTTGGATGACTTTCCACTTGATAATTTTAAGGCTAAATTATTATTTTTAGTGCCAACATTATATTTAAATTCTACTTTCAATATCTGACGTTTATGCTTTTTAAAGTTGATCTTTTGTTCTTATATTTCGATTACACAACTTAATTATTATAGATCTTTACTTTAAAAGAAGTCGACTTAATGTAGCAATTTAGCAAAGTTCTTTCCATGTGTTAAAGATAAGCTCTATGGAGTTATATTTTATTTTATTGTCAAAGACTAGTGATTCACATTTTTTAATGATTGAAAAAAATTAAATAGCATGCCTTTTTTAACGTATAACATTTTTTTTTAAATCCTGATTTTAAAATTTTCAGTATTCCCAAATTATCCTTTTCAGTTATCGCTTCGTTATTATATATCACGTATATATCAGGAGTATATTGACAACATTAGTATATCAGAAGTAAATCAATATAGTATATCAAAAGTCAATTAGTTCTATATCAGTTGTATAATAGTAAATCACTATTTTACCTGCTTTTAACCCTCTATCTTGTATTTTTTGATCAATTAGAAATTAGTAGGTATTGGCATGCATAGAAAATGAGAAAAAAAATTTGATACTTACTGAAAATGAGAAAGAAAACTTGAAAGGAACGTGAATGTGAACGTTAATGGTGATTTTCGAAATTACTATGAATGAGAAATCAATTAGAAATTAGAGGTAAATAGAAACTTAGGGTTTTTCTGTATATCAATAATATATCAGTGATATATCAAATATACATCGTACATATATCAATAGTACAATTAAGTTTTATTTAAAGTTTTAAAKATCAAAATGAAAGCATCAACAATGTCATTCTTAAAAGGTTTAAATATCATTCTTGGGTATCAACATCAACATCAACATCAAATCAGCAGCAAAGTCCTTCGACCAAAAACTTAAAAGTTTAAACATCAAAACGAAACAATAGCATAAACCAAAAGTAGACTAACAATGTCATTCTTAAAATTCTATAAAAGAAGAAGCAAAAGTTCCAAAGCATAAGTTCCAACAGTCTAGAAAAGTGTAAGTTTAATTCTTGTATAATCTTTAGGTAAAAGCTTGGGACATCAATCTTCGTTCTTGGTGATTGTCGTGTTTTCGGAGATACTATCTTTGAAGCTTTCCGTTTTTCCATAGACAATACTTTTGGCGTTGGTTTATATTGTCTTTTGGGACGAACGACATCAACATTTTCGACGATGTTTTTTATTTCATTTTTCGTGTTTGTACCATTGCTTTTATCTGAAAAAAAATTATTTCATATATTAGTAGTATATCATAAAACATATATTAGAGGTAATATGTTCGAAATAATTGGTAGATATCATAGTTATATAAGAAGTAAACCAATTTCATATCATATGTATATCAAACATATATCACATATATAATCATAGTTATATCAGAAGTAAATCAATAATATATAAGAAGTAAATCAGTTCTATATCATCTATAGTAGTGCATATCATAGTTATATTAGAAGTAAATCAATTTCATATCATATGTATATCAAACATATATCACACATATATGAGGAGTATATCTGTCAATCATAGTTATATCATAAGTAAATTAATAGTATATCAAAAGTCAATCAGTTCTATATCACCTATAGTAGTATATATCATAGTATATCAGAAGTAAATCAATTTCATATCAAATATATATGAAACATATATCACATATATACGAAGAGTATATCTGTCAATCATAGTTATATCAAGAGTATATCTGTCAATCGTAGTTATATCATAAGTAAATCAATAATATATCAGAAGTTAATCAATTCTATGTCACCTATAGTAATAGATATCATAGTTATATCAGAAGTAAATCAATTTCATACCATTTGTATATCAAACATATATCATATATATATCAGGAGTATATCCGTCAATCATTAGTATATCAGAAGTCAATCAGAAGTAATTTATTGTTGGTTCGAGCCTGCAGGGTATATTTGTAATTTAGAACGGGGGTATCTGTTTTTTTGCAAAAAAAAAAAATGCTATATTTGAAAAACCGCTATTCTGCTTATTTTTCCTAACTTTTTTTGTCATATCTCAAGTTGCCCCAAAAAAATATGTCTAATAAATTTTAAATAGAAAGTTAGAGATAATAATGGAATTTAAAAAAATATAGACTAAAGTACCTGAATTTAATATGCAATTTAATGGAATAAGGATAAGTATGTAAATGTGTACTAACATAGCAGTGTATAATACCACGAAAAAGGAGAACAAATTAGAAACTTTCTATTTTTTCATTTAAATTGGTGTTCAAAACTTAACACGAGATCGATTTTAAAAAGTGTATTATTAAATTGAGGGACATTAACAATGTAACAAATAATCTTTTTTTATTGGTAAAATGGAACCCTGTGTACAGTGTTCCGGGTGTAGCAAGAAAAGAAGCTGTACGTGAAACGGTGTTCAGACAAAAGTACTATTTTTTTACCATTAGATCACCAAGGGTGTGATTCACATGGATCAAGAGAAGATCAAGTCTGTTGTGGACTGGTAGCATTGAATAATACTAGCATAACCCAAAATATGGTATTTTAAAACTTTATTAGAAATTAATTTGAAATTTTACAAGTATAATATAATCCAAATTAAACTCTGAGAAGTCACTTTTTAAAAAAATACATATTAAATTTATGTTGTAGAATGAAATTTCTCAATCTTTTATTCTAATACAAATTAAGTTTAAAGATTTAAATGGATATATTAAGTTTTGAAAAAATATTTTTAACATTTTGTCATACCAATCAAAAATTGAAATCTGCCCATTTTCGGATAAGTTTTGAGCTTTCAGCAGCACCCTTTTGCCCTCACCAAAAGATGAAAACTTTTATATAATTAATAAGGATCAGCCAGTTAATTAACAAAGCTACGTGGACTCTGGTAGTTTAATCATAGTTTAACGAATATATTTTTCTTTAATTTTTGAATTGGATAAGATAAATGTTGCCGACCTGTGAATTAATTCTGGTTCTTTAATTATTAAAATGGATAAGCTCAGTGTTATTGAGTTTAATGTAATGTAGTAAAGTTGTAGTGTTATAGATACTGCGGCTGTCGCATTGCAATATTCTAAATTGTGTTGCTTTCAATCTTAAAAGGAAATGGATGGAGTTGATAATGTTGTTTTGGTGAATGGATATACTGAGAATTTAACATTATTTTCTTCCATCCACTACTTTACTAATGACAAAATTTATAATTGATGGCGGTGTCAAATGACTTATCTTTTTCGCGAGATGAGTGTCCTGTAATACAGATGTGAATACTCTTATATCTAAATTAGTAATGAAGATATCGAAAATGTATTACTATTAATATCTCATAAGGGATTCAAACATATAGAATTATTATCATGCTAGTGAATTAGAGGGGAATCAGTTGGACAATAAGACCAAGATTCTACCCTTCAATTTTGACAATGGCGTGGTACTGAGTCATATGGTTAGTAAATCCTACATTGATATCGATAACATGTCTGGCGAGGTCGACCTGATGGTGTCAAATTTCTGGGTTCTCTTAATATCGGATACTCCGTAGACTGATTTTCTCCCTTATAACAACTTCAACTACCATTCTAATATGAAAATAATAATAATAAAAGGAAAGAGCAGAATATTAATTTATTTGTAAAGTTTCGAATAATCAATTATAATTAAACCATTAGCTTATTATTTTTAATTTTTCCAAAAAAATTACTGAGTACTTTTTAATATTATCCTTACTAAGTAACAATCATATTATAACAAATAAAAAATTTATGTCTAAGCTTGTTAATGGTCGTAAAGCAATCCTTATTTATACGATCATAGAAAAAAATATTGCCAACATGAACATAACTTAAATCTATTTTTTTATATTAGAGGTTCAAATCTCTACCCCGTATTAATTAATTTACTATTAGAGAAATTATATTAAATGACATAAAATAAATATGTGTCAGTAAAATATCGTTACATTTTGATTTTTCTTTCAAAAATATCACAAAAAGTAGTTTTTAGTTGGTCATATATTATTGTATAAGTTTACAAATTATGCCATTTTTATAAAATTTTAAACCTAATACTATATAAAAATACATATTTCTTTTGAGTTATTTTTGTAATTCCCTCACAATAATAATAATAAATTTGATTCAACCATCAGGCACAATCTAATCCAAGGTTTCGTTCATCAGAACTCTATTCAAGGTATTGGACCCGTCAATGAGGCTTTGAGCCAACCCAGATCGGCCCAACCATTATTTATTATTTATTATTACTATTATTATTATTATTTTTTTTTTTTTGGCCTTTTTTACTTTTCACTTTTTAAAACATGGTTTTTGAAATACTGAAAAAAATGAAAAAGATTTAAAAAAAATTGAATTATTTTGTATTCTAAAATATTTATATAATATTTTAAAGAGAAATTTTACTACATCACATTAACTTAATATGTATTTTAAAAAAAATTATAACCTTTAATAAAAATAAAAATAAATAAATCAAAAGTATCATTTAAAGTAAGACCAAAATTTTAAATGGGCATATATTATATTGTAGAGTTGGCAGCTCCATGGCATGCCACCTAAATCCTCGATTGTACATTGTCTGCAATCTGTGCCGTTGTGTGGATTGGTTAATGTCGGTGGATGGTGGTGATCAAACGCGATAACCTTAAGATTCAGCAGCACTTTGCTCCATTTCCATTGATGGCCACAGCTTTTTGACGCCCATTTTTAACCATCAATTCTTCACTAGACCCCATATAACCTGAATAAAACTGGTCTCTGTTACATTACAACCAAATGGGAAATATATATACAATACCGTACAAGACAAAACTGATAATTACTTTTTTCTAAAATATTTTCGTTTTCTTTTTCTATCGACAAAACTGAGAAATTCCACGTCAACTTATACGCTTTTCTATTGGCACGTGGCACCCACCGGCCTCTTCCATTCTTCACAAGTTGACTTTAATTTATTGCATGCGAGCCTTCGCTAACTTGAGCACTCTCAAACACTTTTCCGTACTTCTGGATATGAAAAAACAACTGCACCATTATACATAAAACTTTTACATTTTTTAGACTGGGCGGTACGTATATATATATTCCTACCAAACACTAAAAGAATTATAAGCTAAAAAGTAATCAGCCATTATCATTTTTAGTGAGATACCTAATTATGAAAACATGGTAAGATTAATCCCATTTTATATCTAATGATCAGGTTATCATGAAATCTGGTGCCTTATGTTAAATGAGTGATTTTTTAATTTTTGTGAAGATATATCTAATTTATTAAATTAAAACACAGGAGGCATTATATTTTAATGCATTAAATGTTTAACTAAAAAAAACATTTATCAAAGCTTCCTTATAACCAACCAATATTCCAGTGAACTTTGAAAGCTTTCAATTTTTATCTAATAGGTCCCTAATCTATTCGACATTTTCTATAGAATTAACAAATTTATTAGACATACAACTAAATTATGTGTCTAACTGAATTGTTAAATTTGAATTTGATGTTGGGTAGATCCAGGAATTTTAAAAAAATATTACGTTGAATAAGTCAATGATTATTGGACGACATAACATTAAAAATTCAAGAACTCATTAGACACAAAATTAAAAGTTCATAAACTTATCAGACAATTTTTAAAACTTAAAAGGTTATTAGACATGTACGTGAAAGTTTAGAGACTAAATTTGTAATTTATTTTTTTTTTATAAAAATAGGCATGTTGAATATGAGAGGAAATTTGTATATTTAAGTTTAGTTTGAATACTCATTTTACATGGAATAATCCACACATACTTATTTTATTATAAATACCAAAAAGGGAGAAAAAAAATAGGAGAATTAGAAGAAACCTCGGTATATATATTATGTATATTATATCAAATTCGAAAGGAGGTAAAGTGCTAGAATAGTTTAATTAATTACTTAAATCTTCAAAAGTGCTAAACTGCCCCCATTTTTGTTTGAGCTTTGACTTAAATAATTAAATAGAAATGGTTGCACTTGCACATATTCAATGAAATGAAATGATGCAAGATATCATGGAGCTAATTATATAATATGGGATAAACAAACACCCACATTAGATGGTTTTCTTAAGGTAATATATTTTTTTGAAAAAAAAAACTTGGTTAAAACTAACCAGAAACAAACGAGGAAGAGTAAAGTTGTTCTCTCCAACCACACGACCTTACAATTGAGTGAGCTAACAAATTTGTTCTCTACCAATATGTAGGATGGAATAAATTTTAGATGGATCTGCAATCTCCTTAGCTTCGTCGATAACTCAACAAATTTAATTTCAGACGTTGACAGCCACGCCATTCATCAGATGAACCACTTCAAGAAATTTTTTTTTAACACTTTTTAATTAATTTTGAATTATAGCACATTGGTTGGTAACGTCCCTGTTAAATAACTTTCAACATAAATCTTTAGGGTAAAATATTGCACATGGGTTGGTGAAACTTTAATTTATTTCCAATATATTTTTAGGATTATGTGCATATTAGATAATTATGTATAAATCTCGTACCCTCCCCATCTCTTATAAATTAATCCAAGGTAGATAATTGAGGCGATTCGTGTAATGAAAAAGGCAACCCACTTCAAAATTAATTAGGCATTAAAAATTCACCATTAAATTCTTTCAAGTGCTCTTTATCTTATCATCTCCACCTTCACAACTCTTTCCAAACTAATTGATCCAACACATTATATTGCTCCCTTCCAAAATTTCCTGAGGTAATCGCATTTTCTTTTTCATAATTTCTAAATATTGTTTGAATCTATATCTAGCAATGGAAATGGTTTGTTTCCTTCTTCCTTTTTCATTAAATTCTCTTCCTTCGTGCTCCCTTTTAGGTTCCTTTTTACCCACTTTTCAATAAAACATATCGAATCCTACAAATTATTTATTATTATTATTTTTTTCTTTTCTTAGTTAGAGATAGGTATACATTACCATTAAACTAATATCATTTTGGCATATACAAATTAACTATGTTCAATATATATACATATTTTTTAGAACATGTGAGGATGAGAGATCTAACTCATAACCTCTTGATTACAGATATATGTTAATTATCGTTAAGCTATATATGAATACTCTCCTTCTAAAAAAAATATGAATATTCCAAAATACGTTATTACATTTATTTGGCAAAAGGAAGAAAAACAACGCCCGCACACCACACCAATTTATTTGGCGAAGAGAAGGAGAAGAAAATCAGTAATAGAGTTTCAGTTTTGGAGAAAAACTGAAATCCAAATAAAAACCCAAACGAGAAACACATATAGCAGAGAGGCTTTTATTCATAGAGATTAAATAAAATCACCTCTTTTTTTTCAGATAGCTTTTTAATATTATATGGTCAGAGAGGCGATTTTCAGCTCCTGCTGCTCTCCACAGATCTTGAATACAACATTAAATTTGACATTTTTGGACTGATCAGATGAGTGAAGAATTGGGCAATGAAGTTCATGGGGGTCATCATCGGCATTTCTTCTCTCTTCAATCTTCTCGAAATGCCCATTAATTCCGATGAAGTGTTTCTGGGGCTTGGGGGGCTGCTTCTTCTTCCACCACCGGCCGGAAATACGAGCTTTTCCGATCAGTAGCAAAATTAACCACCCCCCGGTTCGGATCCTAATGGTGGTGCGGGTCGGGGCCGCCGGGACTTAATCGGGTCGGGTAGTAGGTGGGGTTCTTCTTGGCATATTCATTGCCCAGTCGAGATACTTCCCTGACGATTCGGGTCAGTGATGGGTTTGCTTCCGTCGGCTTCGAACTCGGGTTGACCCGGATGGGGAAGTGGGTGTCGGGTTTCTTAATGGGTCTGAAGATTTCCCTGGCGATTCTGGCCACTAATGCTGGGCTTAACAACTTTGCGGCGTTATCTTCTTCTGATTTTTTTGGACCAATAAAATTACGAGCCTCCAGCGTTGAAGCTGGAAGAAGTAGCAGCAAGACGACGACGAAGAATCCCAGCTTGGCCATGCCTTTTTTTTTTCTCTCTCGCTGTAAATCTTCCCGGAAAATGGAAATTTTCTCGGAAAGCGGGATATAGTTGAAGAGAGAATTTGCGGGAAGAGGTAACGTCTTCAGGGTTTCGCTTCTCTTTTTATATGTATTAATGCCTAAATATATAAAATTTCAATTCTTTTACCTACAGAATTTTTTTTAGTACATTGTGTGATGGGATGGTGGGATCCATTTTTTTATTGGAGATATATATCAATTATTATTGAGTTAGGTTCGTTTTGATATTGTATCGAATCTTTTTCAATTAAGCCTTTTTCATAAATAAATATAGTAATTTTTGTAACTTGTTAATTTTGTATTAACAAAAAGCAACTTCAAGTAAGCAGGATATGCATAAATTTTTGTTTAATAAATGAGTGGTATATATCATTTGTTTTTCTAGAAATACTAGTCGATCTCTATAATTGGGTTCGAACACAAGACCTCAAGAGCGTAAATCTTTGATAATTTTATCAGTATCGAATTATTTGTAAATGGATCTATTAAAAATGGAAAATGCCCTATATATATAGGGTTTGAATCCGAATATGCATTTAATTATGACAATAAAACGTAATAAATCCTTTTTATTACAAAAGTTTATTCAAATAATATTTAGGTAGGAAATTTCAATCAATTAAATCTTTTTAATGATTTCATAAGTGATATTACAAGACGTGTGTCCTTGTCACTGCACCATCTCGCATGGGACCAGTGGATGGTATATATCTACTATAATTTATCGGATTAACTTATATAATATTTTAATATTTTGTGCCAATGAAAATTTAATTGAAATAAATTAATAAAAGACAAAATTTCAAATTTCAAATAATTACTAACTCAATTAAAAAGAACAAAATTGAAAGTCTATATTAATCAAGTGGAAAGTTAAGCGTGGTTTGTGTGAGTGTCAATCGAGCATGGTTTAGTACAGTAAAATAAATAAGACATGAAACTTTCTTTCCTTTTTTTTCTTTTTTAAGTAAAGGTTGAATTCTAATACTATGGCTATGGGCCACCATATATATCTCTATTCGATACTGTTGTTTGTTAATGTTAGGAAAATTATCAAAATGCATTAAGTGGGGGATAGGTTGTCTGTACTCTTGAGACACTGTCGAGTATTTTTTCAGGAGTGACTTTGTTTGGTAATATTTTTTTTTCTCGTTATCTAAAATCTTAAAATAAAAAGTTAATTTTTATATAAAATTTAATTGTTTAATTAATATTTTAAATATTTATTATTTATTATGTATTTTATAAGTCAATAATCACTATAAGAATTTATAGTTTTTCCGACGTTGTTTTTGCTAATGTTCGAAAAGTCGTCGAGATAAGTTCTTTTTCTCAACGAAATCCATAATGTAAGGAAAAAAGCACTTCTCCTAATATTTTTAGAAAAACGACGTTGGTGGCTTCTAAAAAAGATCGGGAAAAAGTTAATATTTCTGATCAACACTTCTCTAAATCTTGAAGAATAATGATTTAAAATAATGCCAAAAAGAATCTAGGTTTTTTAAATCTTCAAATATCTTTTAAGGTAGAGTAGATTTCATAAAAAAAAATGATATTGCTTTTTATAGGATCTTCTAGCTTGGCTACTCTTAAGCTTTTTCAGGTAGAGTATATTTCATTAAAAAAAATGTTTTTTTTTTCCTTTCAAGATCTTCTACCTTGGCTACTCTTATCTTTTTTTAGGTGGAGTATATTTCATAAAGGAAAGAACACGACACATTTATTTTGTAACTTTGGTAACTTTTGTAATATTTATAACTTTTGTGCAAGAAGATTATTTTTGTTTAATATAAATATCATCTTATTTGATATTTTGATACATAAATTTAATGTGAATTGAAATACCTAAATTAGGTCTTGTGATTCAAATTAACAGGGATGAAAATGAAAAAAAAAATATCCTAACTCGTTTTAGAAAAATATTAGAAAAAGTCAATTTTACCGACTTTTTTCTAAAAGGTCGAGAAAAGTGACTTTTCTTGACCTTTCAAGTTAAGTTTACCCGACCTTTTGAATAGAAAAATGACCTTTTCAAAAAGTCGGAAAACTTAACGTTTCCGATCTTTTTTGAAAAAAATTTAGGAGTGACCTTCTTCGACGCACGTTACTCAACGTTTTTCCCCGACGCATTTATTTYGTCAGAAAAAAGTTACTTCCGACATTTTAAAATTTTTTTCATGATACAATAATGCTCATATTTTATGTTTTTTTTTGAAAAAAAAATGAAAATAGGAACCCAAGAAATTTATTTTATGTTACAAAATTTTGGAAACACATTTTAAAAATAATGGAAAACTTTCTTAAAAATAAGAAAAGAGAAACATAGAGAGTCACGAAACACTTAGTATCCATTTGGTAACGTTCTCATTTCTTGTTCTCATTTTCTATTTTATTATGAATCCTAAACATTTTGCAACTAATTATGTTTTTTATTTCTCATGAAATCATTATTAAAATTGTATAAAAATTTTAGAAACAAACTATGTTGTTTCTTATTTACGTCTTAGTTTTTTACAAAATATAAAGATAAATATTGTTGGATCATTTTGAATGGACGTTAAGTCATGTAGTTCTATTTTTCTTTACTAAAAATGAGAAACAGGAATAAGAAATATAAACATTACCAAACTAGTCTTTATATTTCTAAAAAGAATTAGAAACAAAAAGGAAGAAAGATAAAAAGTTATTAAATGGGTCCATAATTTCATAAGCAAGAAAAATGGGTAGCTATGTTGCATGCATAACGTTGTATGGAGACGATTACAAAGCAGCACGTTTTTGTTTCCGTGAGATGTAGAGAGAGAAACAGACGGGGAGGATAAGGTTGTCTTTTCCTTTTAATTCGTTAAGAAAAAGCCTCCAAAAAATATACAGCGTGAGAAAATAAAAAATATATATTATCGACGGCGCCGGCCGGCGCCGGCCTTCAGCTTGGAGATGAGATTCATTGGATTGGATTGTGTTGTGTTACGCACCATCGGCGGTTTTGTTGGCGGCTTCCTCAACAAACATACTCGTTCAATTCTCTGATTATTTTATTCAAAAGGCATGCTTTAACAAAAATAATAGTATAATAATAATAATAATCTAAAACTTTTTAAAGGTTTAAAATATACCTATTTTTGTTTTTCAACTTTTAGGAAATAACAATTTTGCCTTTTCAAAAGACAATATCATTGATAACTCAGAATTTTGATTCTTGAGGTTTTTTTTTTTTTTTTAATTTCCTCATTTGTTACTTGCTTCGACTCAACACTTAGTCTTAATTAATCGCTTGTAACTTTAAAATATCTAATTGTTACAAAATTGATAACAAAATATAGATATTCTCACCCTTGTCTTGTTCATTACCCATCGGGTGAATTTCGAACTATCTAGTTCGATTGACCTCCAATTTACGCTTCAACAAAAGAAATTAATCCATAAACTAAAATGAGATTTAAAATTTTTTTTTTAATTACAAGTTTAGTTTATGAATTTCTAAGGTCAACTTGTTAGACATTTTTGAACTTTTTCGGAACTTTTTAAGCATCAGCCTTTAGTTTGATAATTATTTTCTCTTTTTATTTTCTATTTTTGAAAATTAAGGTAGAAAACGTTATTTTCAGTATAGGTATTTTTTTGTCCTACAATCTACTTTTTAAAAACATTTTCATATCTAATCAAAACTTTAAAACTTWAAAAAAAAAAAAATCAGAAACCATTTTTTTTTCAAATTTGACTAATAATTTAATTATATTTAAAAAAATGAAAACATATCAAACAAATTAGAAGCAAATAAACATGATTTTAAAAATATAAAACTAAAAACAAAATACAAATTTATTAGACCCAACTCTCAGAAGGTTGAGGATGAAAACTTGTAATTTAACAAAAATGCTTTTTTGACTTTTGAAGTGTGAGATGACATTTTTTTCCAATAGAGAATCTTTTTTCTTAATCTTGCTCCAGCTTTATCTAACATTTATAATATATTTATTAATTCTTTTGATTTATATATTTTTTATGGTAAGAATCATTAAATCTTTTTTTATGAAACTAGGTTTAAAACGATGAATGATTTAAAAGATTATGGCAGTAATCTGTATGTTCATAATCACACTTGGTTGGTACAAAATTTGTTTTTTCATAATATTTTTTAGGATATATGGGAGTATCCGGACCAGCTAGCGTGCACCTCTAGCTTGGCCATTCGATTAAGGTTCTTTCAATCAAGAAAGGAGAAAGAGAACTCTTATTCATCCGGAAGTGACTAATCTCAAGTACGGAAACACATAAGAATTATTAACTCCTAAGGTTGGCCATCATGTGATTTGAATTCATTCTGTCTCCATTAACCATTCATTCCCTCTCAATTAATCCTAACTCTTTTGGACCAATTAACCACCCATGATAGTTTGATTTTTTTATAAATTAAGGTGTTTAAGAGTGATTTTGGCATGGTCAAAATCACTTTTGTCATTGTCAAAATCACTCCATTTTACATTGATCATGTTTGAAAAATTAAAAATTGATTTTAAGAAAACTTAAAAGTGTGTTCAGAGTGATGATAGAAGTAATGATTTAGAAAAAAGAGATTTAAGAATAATTGAGTTTCTAAAATCACCACCCAAGTTATACCTTAAAAACCAATTTAAGTGATTTTATGTTTCCTAAACTAGACTTTTAATTTGTCAAACATATTCAATAGAAATGGAAGTGGTTTTGTCATGCTAAAATCACTCTCAAACACACCATAAAATCACTTTAAATTGATTTTTAAAGTATCCCTTAGATATTGATTTCTCAAACACAGCCTAAATCATTGAAACAAAGCCCTGCTTAATCAGAACCCTTACCTAAATTGTTGAAAAATCCTGCATGAATTAAACAAGTATTACGGTCAAATTTGAAAGCAATGGAACCTATCCAACTAAAAACTACCTCAGGAGAGGAGACTATAAATTAAATTATTTAACTGTTGGAGTAATCTTGAAAAGAACCTTTAATAAAGTGGAAGGAACAACAATTTCTGCCACAAATATACAAGGAATACCACATACATGGGTATCCCAAGAGTCTTTGTAAATAGTATTGTTTTGTACCTACCAAATCTATTAAATTTTTATTCTAAAGAATAAAAGGTCAAGCGACAAGAAAAGTTCCCGCTGCAGATCGTAACAGCATATGCAAGAGTCGAAACGGAGGGTAGGCCTCTGTATAGCATCAAAGAACCATATTGCACTGAACCAGTAGAGATTCTCCATCTAAAATTGTCAAGGAGGTAAACGGTACCTAAAAGCACAAGTAAAGACATTACACTGCAATATGGATTATATATCACAAATTAAACATCTTAGGTTGAAGTTTCAAGTCCTTACCTTGACCTGTTTTAGAAATTTCACATTCATTATGGTCTTGATGTCCAAGCTGCTTCCATTCTCTGCAACTGCAGTTAAGGAAGAAGAAACCAAACCATGCCTTTTCCTAGAAAGCACCTGACCTCCACCTTAAAGCCATTTTGTCCCATTGCATCTATGGACTACAGATCAAGTTTGCAGTTCCCAGAATCAGTAATAAGACTAAAAAATTCTTAGATTGGGCATTGATTGAGCTAGAGAGTAAAAAAGGCAAAGCTGAGCTTAATACTGTGCGGGCGAGATAGCTCATCATAAGTGTCATGGGTCAACTTCATCGCATTGAGTGATGGCAGTTGACGGGACTGAAAGCAAAGAGGATCTATCAGAAGGTAACTGAAGTACATCAGAAGATTCAGAACTCTAGATGCACAGCCTTGAACAATATGTTTCTGCAGTGCTTCCCAAAATAAAGTATGTAATTTTAGTAAACCAACAATAACTACTAGAGAAGCGGTAGGATTCAGAAACTACATCCTAGAGGTAATCTTACCTGATAAGAATGTAAACAGTTAACCAATAAGCAAGAACACAAAAGGCTATCAATTGAATCAATTTGCCAATAGAGAGATTGGCCTGCTTGCTAAAAGGTGTAATATTTGGGCTACAATTATATATTCGCTTTTTTAAGACAACACAAGATTCGTTATAACTTTGCAACAACATAATGATTAATGAGACTGTAGGAATAAGGTAAAGGATATAAACAATTGTTAGCATACAAGTTAATAATGCAGCAAAATAACAAATAACTTCACTGCTGTGAGTCTGAAGTTTTGCTGCCATTAGCAGAAGCATTCCAGAATCTGGGTTGCTGCTCCAGGAACGCAGGTAGCCGCTGAAACACAATTGAAGCTGCCTTGATCAAGATACCAGCGGTAAGAGCCCAGATCACATACTTTTCATTCTTATATTCATAGTCAAAAAAATGTAACAGATAATTATATCCCATCCATTCTTTCTCCACTGCTCTTCTCTTCTCATCCTGTGGCAACTTTAATGTGAGATTAGTGCAGAATGAATCACCAACCATTCTGTTAATTTAATCTAATCAAAGTAACATAGAGAAAGTATGAGGAACTTATCAACCTTGAGGAACATTTCTAATGGAACATCAAATATTGCATCTACTTCAGCAGTATTTGGAGTTGGATTGAATGCCTTCTTGCTAGATAACAGGCCAAGCACAGGAACTACGGTCATACCCTTCTGCACAGAGAGAACCATTCATCATAAATTACATGGTGAAAAATTAATATATAGGTTGCAGTAGACGATGAAGAACAGAAAGGTTCAGAATTAGCAACAAGATGCAAAAGATGGCATAAAATTTATACTCTTACAGATCAAGAGACCTCAGACAAGCGATTTATGGTTCAAATAAAACCGAAAGAGCTATACCTTGAATCAAAACGATGGTCTTGCCTCAACCAAATGCTTTATCTAATCAGGAAAGTCTAAAAGTTCCCTAGACAAGGTTAAATGAATATTGGAAAGGAATGTGATCCTATCAATAAACTAGATAGAGTACAGATAGTTGTGGATTGGAACATATCTCTTATGAAAAGGAACAAGAGAAATCTGAATACCATAGGTTATGACTTGGTATGATAACCTAAAACTCCCGCAAATCAGTCGGCAAGTTAGTACACCAAAAACGTTCTGATCCCAACAACGTTTGATGAATAACAAGTTAATATTCCTTTACACACCAAAAGAAAGTAGATTGTGCAGTCAATTCCCTACATGAACCAACAGAATCTAAGCTTAATAGTAAAAACAAAAAGTATGTAAACCTTATTAACAAATGGTTCGAGAACAGAGACGACTTCAACAAGAGCAGGGGCTAAGCCAATTTCCTCCTCCGCCTCCCTCAACGCTGTGGCAACATCATCGACATCACTGGGGTCCCTCTTTCCGCCGGGGAGTGCAACTTCCCCTGCAGCCAAATACCAATCATCTAATCGCAGTCCTATCCAATTGCCCTCCAAGCGGTTCCAATAGCACAGTGATGAATTAGGGTTTATACCACAATGATGAAATTAGGGTTTTGGAGCGAGACTCACCAGAGTGGGAAGAAAGCGTGGAGGCCCGCTTTGTGAGAATGACGCGGATCTCACCGTAGTCGCCTAGAAAAAGGCAGATGAGAACAGCTGCACGGTTGGTAAATTGGACTGCCGCCGGAGTTGGTGGCGGCGACGGCAGGGACTGAGAAGAACTGCCGGTGCGGAAATGTTCTGCTAAAGTCTGCAGCCTCTGGAGAACGTCCTCTCCAGCGCTTTTGGTGGCCATGCGGAATCTCTTCTCCTATGCTTTCTTCATCAACATCAACTGCATCTATTTGGTGGGAAAATTTATCCGACCAAATTTGCGACAGTTACAAAGACAAATTTACCAATGTGATTTTTGGAAGTCATATTTGTGGATAATTCTTTTTCTTAAAAAAATTAAAAGAAAATGATCCACAGCTTTTACAACAGATGTGGATTGAAGATGTCGATATAATTATTTATTCAAAATTTTAGATTTTATTTCATAAAATTAAAACTTTGATGATGTCAATATAATTATTTATTCAAAATTTTAGATTTTATTTCATAAAATTAAAACTTTGATGAAGAAAAAAATGGATCAATGAATTCAAATTTCTAAGTTCCAATATTTAGGAAAGTAAATAATGACATGATGGATTGAGGAGTTAAATTATGCTCATATCATTTGAAGGATCAAAGATTGAAGTTATGCTAATAATTGTATTACATGTTAAAAATAATTGTACAATAAATATCATCATCAAATGATGGAGCTCTATTTTAGATAACAAAATTATTATGTCCACCCCCACAAGTAGGAGGTAACAAATAAACATATTATTTATATACATTTGAAATTCCATCCTCATAAAAAAAATAATGTAATTTTTTATGGGTGGGTGGTTGAAAATTTTCAACTGATTCATTGGTAGAAGGTTATGAAGTTAAAAAAAATAATAAAACATATATATTTCGTTTCACAAGAAAGAGATAAAAAGTTTGGGTGAATGGTAAACAAACTTTTGTAATTTTTGTCTCTCTTTTTTAAATTAAGTTTTGAAAATGGTTGCTAACTCTCTTTTTTTTAGTGAAAAAATGGTTGCAACTTTTAATAAAACTTAGTTATATTTACATTTTTTTAGTCAAACAATTTGGAAATATGATTATCGAACCTTCAACCTAATAAGAAGTGCATAGTTGAACTATACTCTGAACCGAAATATGATTATCGAACCTTCAACCTAATAAGAAGTGCATAGTTGAACTATACTCTTATTGGTTCAGCTCACATATTGGTCAATTTACTTGGGGCCAATTTAATTGAAATGGGTGATAATTAAAGATAAGTAATAAATTCTCATTTCAAACATACTAAATTAAAGAAAAAGAAATAAAAAATGAGGGGCGAACTTCCATCTTGAAAATCCTCCTTGTTGGGTTAAGTTTTGTTTTCGTTATTCTAACCTCTCGGCTCTAATTCATTCGTTGGAATTCAAGATTTTGTAATAAGGAACTTCTCTGCTTTGGGTCCAATGATTTACAAAGCCGCATCGATGGAATTTTTAGACCAGGAGGCCCTTCTTTAAGTAGGAGTAATTTAGGTCTTGTTTGGTAAAATTTTTGTTTCTATTATTATTTTGTCATTTTTAGTTTTTAGTTTTTTTATTTTTTTTAGATAGAAAGAAGGATGTGTTTGGTAACCATTTTTGTTTTTTATTTAAAATATATATGCAACCAAAAATATATTTGATAATTCTTTCTTATTTTTTATTTTATTTTGAGTTTGTTTAAGTATAATACTTTGTGTACGTGGAGATTCGAACCCACAACTTCTTGACTATATAAATTTTAACTTAAATTGATTTATTTTTATTTTTTGTCAAAATAAAATTTAGTAGATATAATATACAAATATATAATATATATTCTAAGAATATAATTAACTAAGGAAATTATAATTTATCATATAAATTTACTAATATAAAAGTATAAATTATTAGTTTTAAATAAAGAATAAATATTTTTAATTTAAAAAGTAGAAAATGTATATTCTTTTAAGAAAATATAATTAGCTTAAAAAATAAAATTTTAAAATATTTTTAATTTAATAAAAAGAAAAAGATATATTTTGTAAATTATAATAGCTTAAATAAAGATTAAAATTCAAAATATTTTCAATTTAATAAATAGAAAGTAATTGTTTTTGTTTAAGAAAATATAGGAAAAAAAATATTTTTCTCGAGAATTGGACTTGGGCCGCAGTATCGAGAGAAGTGAAAAATAGGTGGATAATTGTACCAACACATCAAAGCCACATTTGGCTAAACGAAGTACAATATAGTATTTATATTAAAGCCGCGCATGAACACAAAATTAAAATTAGAAGGAAAAGAAAAACCTGAAACAAGATAAACGAAACTTTTTTTTTTTTTTTAGTTTTCAAAATTGGGCTCTGTTACTCTTAGAAACGATAAACAAAATAGATTACCAAATGAGTATGTTTCTGAGAAAAAATGAAAAAATGGGAACAAAGAATAGGAAATCAAAATGTTACCAAATGGACATTTTAAGTAGAGGTTTCTCATCCTTCAAGATCTGGGAGTAGCAACCACGAGTAATCGGTAACTTTCGAGAACGTCAGTTTTTGAAAATTTTTGTTTTTTTCTCTTCCAAATTTTTCTTGAACTTCAACCTGGGAAATAATTAAATTAACCTTTGGTAAAATTAACTCTACTTGCAATCATCAGATTTATTTGAACTTCTCTATCATATGGATTCTCAAAGTTTTCTTGACAATGGAACTTTTAAGATATAGAATTAATATATTATAAAAGTGTATAGTGTTAGATATAAAATTTACATATAGTTCCGTGGCAATTGCATGCGCCAGCGCCAGCCCCTCCTCCTCACCCATGCCGTTCGGCTAGGTTTGAACGTGCACCTGTTCCTAATTTTCCCAATTCAATCTTTCTGTAAGTTTTATAAAGTCGATTTCATTTGTAAAGAAATTATAGATTAGGTCAATTTAAAAAGAAAAAAAAAACTGCAAATTTTCTAACAGAGTTCGTAAAGCATATTTATAATATAAAAAAGAAAAAAAAAATATCGAGGTTCGAAATTACTTTTATGAATTATGATTACTCACTTGTGTAAATTAGTCTGAAACCCTCAATTGAGATTATTCCATCACCATCAACCAATTAAATTGCTCAAGAATTTTCAACGAGGCTCGTAAAATATACTAGAAAATTAAACTTAATCTTATTCAATAATTATTTTTAAATTATTATTTAACAATATTAGAATAGAACTTCTTGGACTTCATTTTTCAATACAAATCAGAACCCATATATTTCAAGTTAGTGTGTATATATATATGTTTCAAAGTTTCCAGAGTTATTTTTTAAGATGACTGGGTAGAATATTTATATGTAGAGACAAAATCTTTAATTTTTATAAACAAAGGGAGGCAAACAAGAAAAGAAAAGAAAAGTTAAAATTCAGGTCTGTAAGGATAAACTTTTAAAGATATTTTTAATTATGAAACGATACTAAAAGAAAATTTATTTCTTAAGGAATTAAAATTGTAGAAAATTAAAAGGGAAATTAATTAACATAATTGAGATTACAATTTAAAAGTAGTGGGGTTTAAAAGAAATCACATGGTGTTAAAAAGAAAAAGAAAAAGAAAAATGATATGGTTGAAAATGAAATAGATAGAAATGTGCATGATGATGATGATTGTGGGGATGAGCATATTAGCCAGCAGCTTTTTGGTTACAAAGCTGTTAGTTGCCTCATTTGGTGAGGTTATTGAACATGTTCATTTGTGCATGTAAAGCCTCAAACTGCAACTTTGAAGTAAAACAAAGACGTGGGACCATACTCCTACTTCTGTACTTCTATCTGAAAGTGATGGTCAATTATTGAATTCACCACACACAACACGGCCCTATATGTTCTGTTCATTTTCATTTGGACCACCCCGATCCAATTTTCCTCTCCATTTTTGTAGGGTTGAGATTCGAATGGCTGGTAATATATGTTTTAATCAGTTGAATTATGTTTACATTGATAATTTTATTATCTATTTATTCTTCACTCGAACTCTAATATAACATAACGGTTAGAAATGCAAAATTAACTAAAGAAGCGAGACGGGCTTTTTTGACCGATCTGAATTTTTGGGTTGGACATATCAAATAATCGAGAGACTCGAATTTAATGGACAATCTAATCAAAAATTTTCAAGTTCGGTTGGCTCGAACTCGCGACCTCCGGCTCATAAGATCAGCGCTCTAACCAACTGAGCTACGGGACCTACTGATGTTGTGTAATTACTGTTTTATTTGAGGATAGCCAACGGATAAAATAGGGAGCTTCAGTATTTATTTTGAACCCAGAAACTGTGGACTGCTTAATTGAGCACCGAACCATTTGCAGCTGCTCTGCTATTTTTACAGCTATGTATCGTGAAGTTGTACCATTTTTTTTTTCTTTTTTAAACTAAAGTTTTAGTAGTAGGATATATTTCAAACTACAACTTTACCAGTTTTCAGATAAGTCATAGAGTATATAATAATGTTTATAGATATTATATATCAACTGCTCTCTGTAGCAACAATAAAGTAAAAAAATGAGTATACAACAATAAGAAAGTATTTTGAAAGGAAACTACTTAGGTTTTGACTTGACTGGTGTGTCTATCTCTACGCCGACCATCATTGACCGTTCATTATTTTTAATTTTTTTTTCTTTTTGACATTTTTATCTCCCCCTCTTAATTACTTCATCAATAGAAAGCTTTTATTGAGTAGAAAAGCGTACTTATTTTATGGATTCTAAATATACTATTTTCTTTTTCCTATTGCAAAGAAATTTCTAAAAAATGAAAGACAAAACTCCATTAAGAAAAACCATGATGTTAAAGTTATTAATGAATTTACACCTTTATTGCCTGCTTCCATGTGAGTTTAATGCCTCCACGATTTCCAGCTTAATTCAATATATAATTCCACAAAAAAAAAAAAAAGCATCAAAGGAGAAACAGTTTCAGTTTTCTAAGTAAACTTGTCATACACCAGCTGTACTACAAGTTCTTATTAATATCTATATATATTACAATCTTTTGATTTGCCAGTACATTTGAAAGAATCTGCTGGGTTATTTATAACCCAATGTCACAAAATAATATACAATTCGATTCTCTATGATTCTCAAAAGCAAAAACCATTAATATAACCTATATTTAGATTATGTCCAGCTGTGATCTAATTAAAAATAGATCACAAGTACTTTAATGGACTCATTTGGGGAAAGAAAGCCATATATCCCTACAACCTGAGGATTTTAATTAGGATACTGCATTCGAAACCATGAATTAATTTTCTTCTGAAACCTTAAAGAATAAGATTCAACCATAAATTCCTCAAAGAAAACAAACCTAAAAGATAAATAACCTGTCTTTATTGAATTTTTATCCAAAAATAGAAAATCATTTATAAAAAAAAACATCACAGAAGAATTCAGATCTGTAGTAGTGTAAATGGGATTTGAATGTAGTGAAACGAAAATCCCATTTACCACAATACCACAGTACTCAACCAGTTAAAATTCAATACAAAGGTAATCTTTTTGTTAGACATATAAAATTCAAAATTTGAATAAAAATCTCAGACGAAACATCTTAAACATTTTTATTATTGTGCTGATCCACAATTAAGTCTATGGATCCTTAGAAATGGTATAGTCGTTTAATATATTGTATCCCGTAGCGTCGTTTCAGATTATAGGTCGAGTCAAGTATTACAACTTCTTCTACCCATCCCGTATATTGTCCTTTTTATTCTGTCTTGGAAAGATCAGAAGCTCGAATCTTCATTTCCACGCGCTGAACTCAAGAGTGTATATACGGAGAGTCAAAGGAAAAGGTTTGAAAATGAAATGAAGATGGGTGAGTTGTGATTCTGTTGATGATTAGATAAGATTGGATGTCTCTCCCATAGGCCATGTGAAGGCATTTTGCTGCATTGGGTTGGCTGAGAGAGAGCTTGGGGAAGCCCCACCTACCTCACCTAAAGAATCTGACATTGATTTTTATGGAAAGATTTGGTGTTAGAGAGAAGCTATAAAACTTTGAATCTCTTCCAATCTTTTGCATCTTTGGAAGGTTTTGAACATGTAGATTGGTTCCCATATGGAGCTTTCTTTGCTGCATTTACATCAAGATGCTTACCCATTCATCATAATTCATAGTCATATACAGCTAAAGATTTATTTTTTTAATGCTTTTAATTTATTGGGTTTTTTTTTTTTTCTCTTTTGGATTTTCTTGCCCATATGATCTCATGTGGGTAATTATCTATTAAACATGTAATTGTTTAACTTTTTCAGGGCTAATCCCAAAAAATTTGTGGGAAGGGCAAAAGTGTAGGCAGGTGAGTGTGTGCTCTTCCTTAATTAAGCCAAGTGGAATTAGGGTAAATAAGTCGAAGGACAAAAGAAAAAGGTCTTTTATTATTATTGTAATTATTGATGGTCAGAATGCTAACATAACTTTACATAGTTTAGAAGTTATAAAGATGTTGAGTAGAGAGGAATGTGAATAAGGCTTGTCAGCCTAACAAACTTTGGAATAGTAGTTGGTAAAAAATGAGAACCAAAACATGTATAGGAAGGCCTGTCAAACGCAACGAGACCTATTAAGACTAGTCTTATAACCACATATGCATACAAAAAATAATAAATAAATATTGTATACCTCACTTACCATACATTCATCGGTTCAAACATTATATCTTTATAAAATTACTAAACAAAATATGTTTTTGGTGGTTGCTTTAAATGGTATATATTATCTAATTGGAATTTGACGATATTAAAAAACATTATTATTATAAAAAATGACTTCTTCAAGCTCATGTATTAATGTTTCCATTTAACTATTTTTTGTTATTTCTTCTCTTTTGAAAAAAGAAATAAAATATATGTTTGGTATCTATTTATTGAAAAAAAAAAAACAAGGAACGAACTGTTTCCTATTCTCTCAAATATTAAAGTTAAAAAAGTTTATGTGAAAATTAATTTTTGAAAGTAACAGTGTACTTTTATTTATGTATTTGAAAACTTAGAAACCAAAATTAAACAAGAAATTTTGTTTTTGTTCTTTCCCAAATTTATATACAGTTTTGGAACTTTTTTTTACGAATAAGAAATGAGAAACAAGAACGATTACCGATATCTTATATTTTTTCAAAACTATAAACAAGAAACATGAAAGGAGAAATATGAATGGTGCCAAACAACTCCAAAGAAAGTAACTTCCAAACCTAAACCTGAGGATACTTCAGAATCTCTTTGATTGATGATTTGAGAACTGAATCATTTCTTTGTATGTGAGAATTTGAATTTTATCGACATGAGTGTTTTATATAAAAAAAAATCCCAACTAATCCAGATTCAATTTAAACTTTTACTTTAAACTAAGTAATATTAGAACATGTAAGTTTTTAGGAAGATAATGGGTTTGTCACAATCAATGATATATAATTAATACACACAATTTCGAAAAATCAATTTGAACAACCCGGAGTTGTATTCTTAGCCAATTATTTAAACGGTTTCTGAATTATACATAATGAATTTTGATTTTTCTCAAACTTGTATTTGTAATAATATCAATTTAATCCTCAAAATCACCATTTAGCTTAAGAATATCTTATTTGTCTATATATGAAACAACCTTTACTGATTCTTTGACTTGTACTGTTAATTATTTAGCTGGCCAGACAAGCTGCTAATAACTTCCATATATTTTCACCAAAAGAAAACTTCCTTTTATAAAAAAGAATATGTATATATATATTATAATAGTAATAGGGATTCAAATTTCAATTTCAAATCTAATTTGATAGCAAACATGTCAATTAAAATGAATAATTAATTTAAAATCAGTTTCATAAAATAAAATGATAAAATGATAAATATTATGCTAAATTAAGTGATATCATTTCTCTTAATGTGGGATCAAAGAACCTCCAAATTGTTTTTGGATTCTGTAATCCAAATAGTAAAAATTATGAAAACAACTTTTTTATGTTGGTAGTATTTAATTATATTTTAAAAGAAAAAGACTTTGATAAATACATTATTTTATGTTATAAACTTATTTCAATTTTTTTGTTAAAATTAAAACATGTAAAACATAATATATTGTAAATTATATAATATTGTAAAATACTAATTCTAACAAAATTTATACATTTAGGTTAATAAATTAATTAATAAAACTAAATATTTGTTAGGTAATTAACAACTTACAAATATATTGCAAAACACTTTTAGACATTGATTACCATTTTCATTTTACCAGAAATTTAAATGTTCCAAACATTTGTTTTCTGATCATTAATTAAACGCACCCAAAAAATTCCTACTCAGGATTATATTAGCAGGGGTAAAAAATATTTGTAAAATATACTTATCCAATAACCGCAATAAGAAAATAAGAAATTGCGGGTAAATGCATCTTGGTATATTCCTCTTTCCACAAGGCGAAGATGAAAATGTTGGGAGGAATTGTTTTTGAAGTTTGAAGGAGTGGAGAAGTTGGTGGTGCGCAGAGTGAGAGAAGTATTTTGATTTTAAAAAAGGGAAAGGGGGACCAAGAGACCTAGTCCTTAACAATTGCATGCAATAACTGG